>BQNB010053445.1:0-21526 GCA_026074375.1 Tanacetum coccineum | reverse complement strand
TCTTTAGCTGCGGGTACTACAAGGACATACACTCCAGGAGCAAGTGGAAGCAATTATGGGAAACAAAGGACTGTTATCTATTACAACTGCAAATGGCAAGGCTACATGTCCAAACAGTGCACTAAACCTAAGAGGAAACAGGATGATTCATGGTTTAAGTATAAAGTGTTGTTGGTACAAGCTCAAGCAAGTGGTCAAATTCTACATGAGGATGAACTAGCATTTTTGGCAGATCCATGAATTCCAGAAGGTCAAGCCATACAGACTGTCATTACTCACAATGCTGCTTATCAAGCTAATGATTTGGATGCATATGACTCTAATTGTGATGAACTCAACACTGCCAAAGTTGGTCTCATGGCAAATTTATCTCATTATTGCTCAGATGCTCTTGCTGAGGTCTTCTAAATTTTTCTCTGGTATTTGGACTCTGGCTGCTCTAAGCATATGACCGGAGATCGCTCTCAGCTCACCAATTTCGTCAATAAGTTTTTGGGTACTGTCAAATTCAGAAATGATCATGTGGCAAAGATATTGGGATATGGTGATTATCATATTGAGAATGTTATGATATCAAGGGTTTACTACGTAGAAGGACTTGGACACAACTTATTCTCTGTTGGGCAATTTTGTGATTCAAACCTTGAAGTTGCTTTTCGTCAACAAACCTGCTTCATTCGTAATCTCGAAGGTGTTGATCTATTGACTGGATCTCGAGGCAACAATCTGTATACACTGTCTCTTATAGATATGATGGCATCCTCTCCTATATGTCTATTGTCAAAGGCCTCAAAGACTAAGTCCTGTCTATGGCACTGACGTCTGTCTCAATTGAACTTTGGTGCAATCAACCATTTAGCTAGACATGGTCTGGTTCGAGGTCTTCCCAAGATAAAGTTTAAAAAGGACCATCTGTGTTCTGCATGTGCAATTAGTAAAAGCAAGAAGAAACCCTACAAACCTAAATCTGAATACACCAACCAAGAGAAACTCTATCTTTTGCACATGGATCTTTGTGGACCAATGCGTGTCGCAAGTGTCAATGGAAAGAAGTACATCCTCGTCATTGTCGATGATTACTCTCGATTTACATGGGTTAAGTTCTTAAGGTTAAAAGATGAAGCTTCAAATTTTATAATCAAGTTTCTCAAGATGATCCAACTGCGGCTTAAAGTACCTGTCTAAAGAATTAGAACAGATAATGGAACTGAATTTGTTAATCAAAGTTTGCGTGAATACTATAAGAAGGTTGGCATCTCTCATGAAACATTTGTTGCTCGCTCTCCATAGCAAAATGGTGTCGTTGAAAGACATAATCGTACGCTAATTGAAGCTGTCCATACAATGTTGATCTATGCAAAAGCTCCATTATTCTTATAGGCAGAAGCAGTTGCTACTGCATGTTACACCCAAAATCGTTCCATAGTACGTCTTCGTCATGACAAAACACCATATGAGATTTTACATGACAAACTTCCCCACTTATCATTCTTCCATGTATTTGGTGCACTCTGCTATCCAACAAATGATAGTGAGAATTTAGGTAAGTTACAACCGAAGGCTGATATTGGTATTTTCATTGGCTATGCACCCACAAAGAAAACATTTCGAATTTACAACCGACATACCAAATGAATCATTGAAACAATTCATGTAAACTTTGATGAGCTGATTGTAATGGCTTCTGAACACAACAGTTCAGGACCCGCACTTCATGAAATGACTCCTGCAACAATTTGTTCAGGACTCGTACCAAACCCTCCTCCTTCAACACCGTTTGTACCACCGTCAAGAACAGATTAGGGTATTTTGTTTTAATCTATGTTTGATGAATTACTCACTCCTCACACAGTGTTGATTACCCAGCCCCTGAGGTCGTTGCTCCAATTCGTAAAGTAGTAGCTCCAGTTCCTGCTGTATTAACCGGTTTACCTTCCTCAAAAAATGTTGACCAAGATGCACCATCACCTAGTAACTCTCAAACAACACTCAAAACTCAACCTCCCATCATTCCTAATGATGTTGAAGAAGACAATCATGATATTGAAGTTGCACATATGGGTAATGATCCGTACTTTGGTATCCCAATTCATTGAAAGCTCGGTCCCAAGAGAAAGACACGGTCAATAATAAAGATGTTGAAGAGAGAATTAAATCTTATTATATGGAAAAAGATTGTGGATAAAGATAAATATGGACTTAGAAGAGATTGAAAACAATAAATGTTGAATTGGATCTTATGGTTGCAAAGCTTATTGCTGAGATATGAGCATTGAAACAGGCCTATAAGCAACTTTATGATCAATTAAACAGCACGTATTCAATCAAAAGAACAATGTGCTTGAATTTAAATTAATCATGTCAACTAAAGTCTGTCAAAAATCTCTGATATTTAAATGCTAGTCTTTAGGAAAACGTTTTTGAGTAATTACATCTCTCAAGGATGATTTAAAGGAAATTAAAGAAAAAGCTCTAGTTGATTGTTGATTCAAGGTAACAAATATCATTTACCAAGGACTACCACCATAGGTCTATGCATTCGTTAGCAATCATAAAGTCACTAAGGAACTTTGGGAAAGAATTCAACTTCTCATGCAAGGAACTTCATTGACAAAACAGGAAAGAGATTGTAAGCTTTATGATGAATTCGATAAGTTTTCTTATAAGAAGGGGGAAACACTATGTGATTTCTACTTGAGATTTTCACTGCTACTCAATGATGAACATCTACAATATGAAACTGGAACAATTTTAAGTGAACACCAAGTTTTTGAATACTCTTCCTCCTAAGTGGAGCAAATTTGTGACAGATGTCAAACTGGTTCGGGATTTGCATAACTAACATTGATCAGCTTCATGCTTATTTGGGACAACATGAATTTTCATGCAATTGAGGTTGTTATTGAATGCATATGAACGCAAATCAAGATCCTGTTTGCTGTTGGTTGCAACCAATTCAGATGACCATCAGTCTCCTTATCCAATCTTCATAAGCACTATACCAAAAACTCTCAATTTCAACCACAAGTTTCACCATATCAGTCTCCACAGCATGGTTCACCTTATTAGTCTCAACAATACTCAAATAATCAATCATAATCACACTCTTTCAATCACTTATCCATCCAATGATTATCAATCATCAATTCACCACAACGTTTATTCTCCATCATCATCCATCCCTCTATTGGAATGTGCTCCCATAGTTAACCAACAATCTGAATTTTCCTAACCAGACTCAGGTCTAATTGTTCCATTGTTCCAGAAAGGTGATGATCCCATTGATGCCATCAATCACATGATGTCTTTCTTAACTGGTGTTGTCACTTCCCGCTACCCTACTACCAATAATAAGATGAGGAATTCGTCAAACCCTAGGCAACAAGCTACCATTAATAATGGAAGAGTGACATTACAACCAATTCAAGGGATACAAACATCTTTAGCTGCGGGTACTACAAGGACATACACTCTAGGAGCAAGTGGAAGCAATTCTGGGAAACAAAGGACTGTTATCTTTTACAACTGCAAAGGGGAAGGCCATATGTCCAAACAGTGCACTAAACCTAAGAGGAAACAGGATGATTCTTGGTTTAAGGATAAAGTGTTGTTGGTACAAGCTCAAGCAAGTGGTCAAATTCTACATGAGGAGGAACTTTCATTTTTGGCAGACGCATGAATCCCAGAAGGTCAAGCCACACAGACTGTCATTACTCATAATGCTGCTTATTAAGCTGATGAATTGGATGCATATGACTCTGATTGTGATGAACTCAACACTGCCAAAGTGGCTCTCATGGTGAATTTATCTCATTATGGTTCAGATGCTCTTGCTGAGGTACACAATCATGATAATATAAATAATAATATGCTTAATCAAACTGTGTAGGCGATGCCGGCTTCTAAACAGTCGAATGTTGTGACTCATTCAGAGACTGAAATAAACATTGATAGCAATATCATTCCTTATTCTTAGTATGTGATTGAATCACAACAGGCAGCTGTTCAAAATTCTAACTCATCTACACAACAAGATGCACTGATATTATCTATGATTGAACAACTAAAAACAAAAGTAGTTAATTGTACCAAGATGAATTTAGACAATAAAAGTGTCAATGATACTTTAACTACTGAGCTTGAAAGATATAAGGAACAAGTTAATGTTTTGAAAGAAGTACATAATGTTGATTTAAGGAGTAATGATAACAATCTAGATTCAAGTGCACAGTCTGTAATAAATTTTCTCAAGATGATCCAAGTGCGGCTTAAAGTACCTGTCCGACGCATCAGAACAGATAATGGAACTAAATTTGTTAATCAAACTTTGCGTGAATATTATGAGAAGGTTGGAATCTCTCATGAAACATCTGTTGCTCGCTCTCCACAGCAAAATGGTGTCATTGAAAGACGTAATCGTACGCTAATTAAAATCTACCCGCTAATGTGAGATATCTGCAAAGCTCTGTTATTCTTATGGGCAAAAGCAGTTGCTACCGCATGTTACACCCAAAATCGTTCCATTATACGTCTTTGTCATGGAAAAATACCATATGAGCTTTTACATGACAGACCTCCTGATTTATCATTTTTCATGTATTTGGTGCACTCTGCTATCCGACAAATTCATAGTGAAACTTGGTGAATTACAATCGAAAGCTGATATTGGTATTTTCATTGGTATGGCACCCACTAAGAAAGCAATTTTTGAATTAACAACCGACGTACCAATACGAATCATTGAAACAATTCATGTAGATTTTGATGAGCTGACTGCGATGGCTTCTGAACACAACAGTTCAAGACTCGCACTTATTGAAATGACTCCCGCAACAATTAGTTCAGGACTCGTGCCAAACCCTCCTCCTTCAACACCATTTGTACCACCTTTAAGAACTGATTGGGATATTTTGTTTCAACCTCTGTTAATGATTACTCCACTCCTTTACCATGTTGATCACCCAGCCCCTAAAGTTAATTGCTCTAAAAAAATGGAAAAAAAAATAAAAAAAAAAAAAAAAATAAAAAAAATAAAAAAAAAAATATATAATATTGGGCTGGACGTAGTGCCTCCAGAACTAACGCTGCATCAACTGTTTCACCTTCCTCAACAACAAGTTTGACCAGATGCACCAATCACCTACGTAACTCTCAAACAACACCCTAAACTCATATCCCAATCATTCCTAACGATGTTGAAGAAGACACTCATGACTTAGTATTGCACACATGAATAACGATCCCGTTCTTTGTATCAATTCCAGAAGTTCCTTCTATCCATTCTTTATTAACTGATGTTTTTATACAATTGTGCAATCCCGATTACCAAAATTCTGAAACAATTAGTAAATGGACTAAGGATCATCCACATTGGAAAATATAATCGTGACTCACTAACAGTTTCCACAAGACTCAAATACATGAGCAAGCTCTTTCTGTACTATGATGCTTCCCTCATTGCCTGATTGACCAAGACGTACAAAGATGCTTGACTCAATTCGCTGATCTAATCAATGCAAGAAGAGCTCAACGAGTTCGAACTTCTTGGAGTATGGGAGCTCGTATCCTGACCAAATAAAGTTATGGTTATTACTTTGAAGTGGATCTACAAAGTGAAGCTAGATGAACTGGGAGGTATTCTAAAGAATAGAAGCACGAATTAGTGAGCTCGTGTTACCGCCAAGAGAGGAATTGATTTTGAAGAGTCTTTGCTCCGTTGCAAGATAGAGGTCCGAAAAGGATTTTTCTCGCGTTTGCTGCTCACATGGAACAAGGTCACTACCAAATTGATGTGAAGACATGCTGTTTCTGAATGGTAATCTGCGGGAAGAAGTTTATGTAGCCCCAACTCGAAAGGGTTGTAGATCTCAATACCCTAATCACGTGTACAAGCTGAAGAAAGCTCTTTATGGGTTGAAACAAGCTCCACGCGCGTGGTATGATATGTTGTCTTCATTCCTAATATCCCAAGACTTCTCTAAAGGCTCAATGGATCCTACTCGTTCTTCTATAATGAGAATACAAGGAATATACATCTTACAAATAATATTGATGATATCATCTTTGCTGCTATCTACACCTGAACTTTGTGACCTATTTGCTAAAATAACGTGTTCAAAATTTAAGATGTCAATGATGGGCCAAAAAAAATCATTTTTTCTTAGACTACAGATTGTATCTCAAAGTCCTATAGGCTCTTTATTAACCAGTAAAAATAATGCCCTTAAATCTTTAAAGAATTTACGGTTTTGACTCTTGTGACCCAGTGGATACTTCCATGGTGGAGAAATCCCAAATTTTTTGGAATAAGGAATAAAGAAAGGAAAGCCATTGATCCGTCACACTATCATGATATGATAGGCACCCTCCTTTATCTCACAGCCATTAGACCTAACCTATAATTTTCTATATGCATGTGTGCCCGGTATCAGGCTCGGCCTAGCGAAAAGCACTTACATGCGGTCAAAAGGATCTTTTGATATTTAAGAAAAAAAAACCCCGTTTTTTTAAAAAAATCAAGGGGGGAACCCTTTAATGGGGTTATCCGAAGGAATTCTATGATACTGCTAATAGCATTTGCAGATGCGGAACATGCTGGTTGTCAAGATACACGCCGTAGCACATCTGGTAGTATGTAGTTCTTAGAGATAGACTTGTTAGCTGGTCGTCAAAAAGGCAGAAAAGCGATGTGATATCCAGTACAGAAGCTGAGTACATTGCTTTGTCCGGCTGTTGTGCTCAAGTCCTTTGGATGAGATCACAGCTTACCGACTATGGACTTGAGTCAGTAAAATTCATTGTACTGGATAACAAAATGCTATTGCCAAATGCTGCAAACAACCGTTCAACCCCCAATCAAGCATATAGACATTAGATTTCACTTTAACAAGGAGATGTTTTAGAACGGTGGATCAAACTTTACTTAGTCAAAACGTAGTATTAAAAAAAAAAAAAAAAAACAACTGCAGGCATCATCACTTAAAGCTCTTGCATAGAAAGAAAGAATTCTTATCCACAAGCCTGAGATTTGTGATTTGCTCTTTTTTATATCAATATAGTCTTATTTGATTTAGTCTACAACAAAAAGGAGCATATCACATGTGATTTACATTTTTCATAACAAAACACTATAACACCAGAATCACGTGTTGTTGGGATTCTAGATTTGATGAGACAAAATAAATAAAAGAATGAGACATAAGGACTAAATCTAGCAGATTGGAATTCTACAACCTGGTGGAGAATTATAGAAGATTTGGTCAAAGATATCAAAAGATGAAGATCTCCTTAAGAAGATAGAAGATTCAGAAGATAAAATAAAATGTTTAAGAGATTTATCTTTATATCTTAATGTTAACTTCCTTTGTAAGTCATGATCTCTCTATATAAAGAGATTATAGACATATAGTTTTATGTATCCAGAAAAGTCATAGCTATTAGGAAAAGCATATAGTTGTTTTGTGAATCATTCAATATATTGTGAGTTAAGAGAAAGATCTTATGTTACTGTTACATTGCTTTATTGTTCTTCTGGTGTATAAAGATTAGATTCCGCATAATCTTTATATATTACTCAAGGTTTTCTTGCAATGTGTTGATTTTTCTTCTGATGCTCAACGCGTACCATTTCGCTATCACTTTAGTTATGTGTCTCATTAGAAGATGAGGGTTTTTTGTCAGAGATGCGGTGATACTTATTTTCACAGATTTATTATAAGTTGACGTCCAGTGGGATATGTACAAGATATAAGACACAAGTTTGGGTTATTGTACTTCTACATCAAGTTGGTTATACTTAGTTTTCTTTATCAGTAATCATTACACAGAGCCTACAGAATTGAAGATTCAAGAAATGGTTAACATATGGGTTTTAGGGGAAGCTTATTGTTAAAATGTTTAACCATTTACATGCATCATCGAGGTGAAGGTTTTTACTACTGCTAGTCATTATTACTACTGCTAGTGTGAGTTTCTACTACTCAAGTTCATTTTTCTTATTATGCGTCATGGAGGGTAATTTGAGGAGTTAGAAGGCTTGGATTAGAAGTGTGATATTGGTTTGTAGTGGTCAAGATTAAAGTTGCTTATATTCGTATGTCCCCTATTGGATTATGACAAAAAGGGGAAGAAGATGTTCACAGGTACAATTGGCAACTTGTAGATCCTTGGTGTGACATGGTACAAAGGAAATTTACTTAAGGGGAAGTTTGTTTCATTCAGGGAGATCCATGATCTCAACTTCAGGGGAAGCTTTGTTTAAAGGCTTTATGATGAAGTTCGTACACGACTTTGTTTGTTTTGTCATCATCAAATAGGGAAAGATTGTTGGGATTCTAGATTTGATGAGACAAAATAAATAAAAGAATGAAACATAAGGACTAAATCGTCAAGATTGGAATTCTACAAGCTGATGGAGAATTATGGAAGATTTGGTCAAAGATATCAAAAGATGAAGATTCTGGAAGATCTGCAGAAAGAAATGAGTACATTTGGGACTTAGTTGACTTAGGTGTTATCATTTCGACTACTTAGAGGGAATAATTATGACATCCGGGACTTAGTTGACTTTGATTTTTCAATTTATATCATCTATATCATATAGGGAGAAATACGGACATCCGGGACTTAATTGACTTTGGTGTTATGGTTTTGATTTAATTGTGTACTTCGGATATTTGGTCTTTATACATCAAGACTGCTTGATGCGGCTTACACATCTACTTTGACTCTACTCAAGAAAGGATTGCTGATTTAGGGGGAAGCTAAGACAACTTCTTTAGAGAGACTACGGGGAAGACCTACGGCTACTACAAAAGAACCATATGATTCTATTATATGATGTTTCTATCATTTCATGTCAAACTCGTACTTTTAATCTTGTGAATTTGTTATATATATATAGTGTGTCTTTATGGTGATAATAAGGAGTGCTCGAGTATAAAATTTTCAAGAATTTCTTAGTAAATTTAAATAATTTCAAATTATTATACTCAGCACTGTCTTATATACCCTCAAAAATTGAAGGGGATCATTAAAATGTTCCAATTAGATATTATGTAACATTTTGTCTCCAAATGTTTAATCAATTCATATCCAAAATATCAAGGGATTAACATTTTGTATAAGGGGATAAAATGTGATTAAACTGCATATAATTTGTACTAAAATGTGATCATATAAAATAGACTCAATGCACTCCACACTTAGCATGTACTACGATTACGATGCACATGTTAAGGGGGGGGGGGCTTTTAGTGATTATGAAAAACTCTCAAAGTGTAAATCTTTTGATATTTATATCAAACACTTTGATTGAACTTTTTAATATATTTAGTTTTGATTGTGATGGAATATCCAAAAGACCGACCATGTACTTAAATTTATGAAGTTATAAGGTGGTTAGGCATAGGTATTCAAATCCCATGATCCAGCCAGAACCGGAGGGATCTACCCAGGGATATCCACTAGATAGTGTAGAAGTCCTTAGGTATGATACAAAAGGAGAAAAAGTGAGAATCAGGAAAAGTACCAACTGAGATGGAGCTAGTACTGGAACAAACCAAACAAGGTACTAGTTATGAAGTCTCGATAAGCGCTGAAGGGGTTGAAGAATTAAAAAGAATTTTAAGGATAAAGAGTGAAAAGAAAGAAGTCCTTCATACACTTAGGCAGAAACCGGGTCAATATATAAACTGTCAGAAACACTAAGGTGTTGTCTGACATTGAAGACTATCATGGACCCAGTGACGCTATTCACAACCCTCCCTAGCCACTCAAGGTCTCTCAACAGACTTTTGTTTCATTTCTCACGAAGATTACACGCATTTCTATCGACTTTCTCACTCCGAGTTAGTTGATATTGAAAAGGTGGCAGTCTGCTCCAGCCTCCGATCACTAAAACAAAAATACAATATTGAGTCTAGAGCTAAAAGAGATCATCCATAAATCTCATTAGGACACTTGTCAAATTATGCTTGCTATCTCACATAATGTGCCCCCGAAAGCAGTTATATTTGAATCAATTGATATCCAAAATATCAAGAGATTTAATATTTTTGATAAGGGGAGAAAATGTGATTAAAATATATGGCTAATAATGTGATTTTTAAGATCTCAAGTGTACGCTATCCCATATATGTGCTAAACTCTTTCGATTAACCGATGCACATATGAAGGGGGAGCAAATGGTTACGTGTTGGCTGAAATGTAGAAGTATCAAAGACCGACTATTTAAATTACCATATTGGAGTTATAATGTGGTTAAGTTTAAGTATCCATTCCTATCATCCAGCCAGAACCGGAAGGATCTACCCAGGAATATTCCACTAGATAGTGTAGTAGTCCTTATGTATGAAAAAATGGAGTAAAAGTGAGAATAAGAGAAAAGTGCCGACTGAGATGGAGCTAGTACAGGAACAAACCCAACAAGGTACTAGTTATAAAGTCTCGGTAAGCACTGAAGGGGTTGAAGAATTAAAAAGAAAAGTTAAGATAAAGGGTGAAAAGAAAGAAGCCCTCCTTACACTTAGGCAGAAACCGAGTCAATACATTTGCTGTCTAGAATCACAAAGATGATTGCTGACATTGAAGACTGACATCATGGACCCAGTGATACAATGCACAACCCTCCCTAGCCACTCAGAATCTCTCAAAAGATTTGTATTTCATTTCTCACAGAGATTACACGCATTTCTATCAACTTTCTCACTCCGAGTTAGTTGGTATAGAAAAGGTGGCAGTCTGCTCCAGCCTCTGATTACTAAAACCAAAGTGCACTATTGAGTCTAGAGCCAAAAGAGATCATCCATAAATCTCATTAGGAAACTTGTTAAAACTATGCTTGCTATCTCACACAATGTGAATAACGAGAAATATATAAAGAGTCCTACGCATTATCATTGTGATTTTGCCAGAACATCAGAGTGATACTGTAATAACCCGCAATTTTCATCAATGTAATTATCCATCTATTAAATTGGATGCACTGTAATATCCATCTATTATACCACCTTTTTACAGGAAAATTTTTCGCTTTATTCCATTATGTAACGTAGTTTACATAACTAAAGTAAACGAGCTCACGCAACCTACCAATGCCAACTATATCTATGTTTATATCATGTAAACATCCTAATAAGTCAAGTATATATCCTAATATCATTTTACCAAGTACATTATCCATTTAACGTACCATTTACAACGTTATTCCAAAACAAGCATTATACGTTAACGTTTATTACAAAAACCCTAATTACATGTCAAAACAAGTGTACGAAATGTTCAAAACATTTTACAAGTTACAATCTAACTTTTGATATCTTTTCCCTCCTAAAACCCTAGTACAAACCTACTAAAGCCTCAATGTTACAAGTCAATTGTCAATGAAATACAAACTTAGGTCATTTTTACCTCCAAATCATGTATATGAGTAATTACCACCACTTTAACACAAGTACAACACCTAATGTCAACACGTTCCTAAAAAACCCTAAAACTAATCCCTAAATCATTATAAACCCTAATCCTAAAACCCTAATTCATCTAACCCTAAACCAAAATCATAAAACCATAGCAAACCCATTACACCTTAAACTAGTGCATAGTTTTCAGAATCTGATCCGTTAATAAAAC
The DNA here is from genome assembly GCA_026074375.1 of Tanacetum coccineum. Lineage (NCBI taxonomy): Eukaryota > Viridiplantae > Streptophyta > Magnoliopsida > Asterales > Asteraceae > Tanacetum > Tanacetum coccineum. Next base: position 9,895 of record BQNB010053445.1, on the reverse strand, counting down.
ATAAAATCTGGGCAAAATTAGTAGGTTCTAGGTATTAAGTAAAAATACTAGTTTGTAGCCCTATGTCTTGTGATCATTTTTCCGGTAGACTCAACCCGATTCCATGTCGGATGAATTAGTTATAGCCGAAATGGCAAAAGTACGCAAATTCTGCACACCTGTAGTAAATGGCTGTTATCTCTAAATTTTTGTATAGTAACCCCTAAAGATGTAAAACTAAAAGTTGTATAGGACTCAAATATATAACCATGCTCACTGGTTTGAGCTTCATCGGAGTTACGGTTTGTAAATGGCAACCTGACACCCTTTTTCTTTCATTTTAAACCCATTTACACCTAAGCTAGCACCCTAACACCTCAAGCACCTCTATGACTAACCTACTACTAAAATCTACTACTTGAACATAACTAATGTACTAACCCAAGATCCTAGGCAACCACCTCCCTCACACCACCATCACCCTTGTATCACCAACTTGGTCTCCAAGTTCTATAGTACTTGTCACCTCTCTAGCACCTCAAATCCCTTCCACCTTGCTCCATAGCTTACCTTACTCACCCTCCTAGCTGCCCATAGTCCTAAACTCTACAATCTTGACACCTTTCATGGCTAAAACTTGGGCACCAAGCTCATATGAGCCCTATATATAGCCGAAACACACACTCTTTTAAATCACACCTCAAAACTCATCAAACATACTCAAATGGAGTTCTAGCCATTCTCTAGCAGTAGTAGAAGATCAACAGAAGTCCCTAAGATCAGAATAGAAGCCAAGAATCAAGAGAAACAAGCCATTGAAGTCGTTTCTAGACATACAAACCCAAATAAGCTCATACGACCCATTTTAGTTCAAGTAAGCTCAAAATCTTGTTCAATAAGCTCATAATCTATTTTAGAATGTTCATAATATTCTTAAGATCATATATAAACTCTTGTTTAATCCCTTGAACCAAAAACCCACACGTTTTGATTAAAACCCTAAAAATGACCCGTTTTGATTTTCTAGCTAACGAATCCTTTTTCTAAACTTTTATTATGATATAGAACATCATATTTGCTCATTTCTATAAGCTATAACCATCAAATATCATTTGGAACTCTAAAATAAGCTTACATTGCTTTTTGGACTTGATTTGTAAATGTTTTCATGCATAGGGGTATATATCGTAACTTTATGAAATTTATAACTAGAGGGGCTGAAAATGTCATTAATCTAAAGTTATAACTATAAGGACCTATTTTGCCAAGTTTCCAAGTTAAAAGTTTAAATTATATATACTTATTATATAAAGGACTAAACTTGTAAAAGTTTATAAATCAAAGGTATATATTACCATTTTTGAAAACTTAAAAATATAAAATATAATATTTTTATATAAATTATAAAAATATACATTAATATTATAAAACTTGACTTTATTAAAACCCGATACATTTATCGTTATTAATCAACGATCGACACATTATAAATCAATTACGTTATATATTTAACGTAACTTATCATCGACTAACTTTTGAAGAAACTTAAAATCTTATCGTATCACGTTACTAGGGAATTTCATGTGAGGGGTTCCATTTGAGTATTTGTTTTGACGAGTTTGCTGGGTTTACGATTTAAAGTGCCCTGACTCCTTAAACGATACTACATGGCCTCTGGATTATGATAGCCCGAACAGTGATACAATATTTCCTAAATTAATAAATCAAAGTAATACGTTAAACTTTATGAAGTTTTGAAAAAAAACATAAACCATCACACTAAAGAACTTGAACATATTATCCCAGTTGCGTGACAAGGCCGTACTTCACATTGGATAAGACTTTTGCCATCCAATTCAAATTTCTTCGCTGTTAGAGGGTGAGTTCATAGCCTCGCTTTTAAATCTTTGAAATGTTTCATAAACCCGCAAGGGGGATACATGCTTAAACCATGAATGCAAGTATTTTTCCAACTGTATGCTATCCAGATATATTATTGCCTAAGTACCTTCCAGTGCCACTATTTCCATATCATGAATCATTAATTACTTGCCAGTAAACGTAACGCGAATAGTATTGGAGTATAGATCTATTGGGGGTGACAACTCCCGTTGGTATACCCATTCATGGGGTAGCCAAACGCAGTATATTTGACTTAATGAGTAACCTTGGCAAGTTACCTTTCCACGGGGACATTTGTTCCTCAACCAATGTCACTACGGTGATTTCCATGTTAACGTATTGATGTCATGAGCTTAGGGCAATAACACTATTTTCCATAATAATTGTACTCATTGCAATTATTACACTTATGGGTGTATAACAACGTAACCCACTGTTTATAATGACTTGTATTCAAACTATTTTCCATAATAATTGTACTCATCGTAATTATTACACTTATGGGTGTATAACAACGTAACCCACTGTTATGATAACTTGTATTCGATTATTTCCATAATAATTGTAAATGCAATTACAATTATTACAAACGATGGGTGTATAATAACGTAACCCACTATTTAACTTGTACTCAACTATTATAACTGAAAACCTATGAATTTCACTCAACCATTGTGTTGACCCTTTTAAGCATGTTTATCTCAAGTATTTGAGCAACTTATGGCACGGACATGAAGATGGCTAAATTGTTATAATTCAAACTTTATGTTTTTAGATTTTGGGACCTGACCTCCATTTTTGTAAAACTGCTAATTATTAATGATAACTATAATTTTCAAACGTCCTCTTTATGAGTCGTTTTCTATGATTATGTCTGTTGATCCATGAAGTAATACCCCAGATTAGCTTCCGCTGCTATATGTCAAAAATAGGGGTGTTACAGATTGGTATCAGAGCTCATGGTTATAGAGAACAAGGGTAAAACCTAAACTATAACTACTTTTTCCATCCAAGAAAGTCCTCCGTGCCACTACAGTTTCCAGAATAGTATGTGTAAGAAATTTCCATGGCAGATAATACACTACTATTATATTATATATAAATAACTTATGTTATTTCCACTGGGTTGTTATACAGTCATGTCTTCCCCCACCCATCCTACCCCATCTGATGTTGATGAGGAATGCGCTTTTCCCTCTGCAAATATTCTTGACTATACTTCAACCTTACCGAACTATTTCCCAGCCACACCAGGAAACATCTCCTCTGACTTTTTGGAAAATTCTAAGAATGATGAAATCCCACCTGTATTCTCACCTTTCAACGTATATCCATATCTGAAGAGTGCAAGCATTTTATGCTAAGGAATCACCTATTCCACCACAAGCTCTTATTGCTCCACTGACTATTTTGCCTCCATCTCCAGTGTTATCACTATCACCAATGTTTGATTTCCCGACATTTCTTTCCTCTCAAGAAGATTTCACCACTTAAAGACGCTAAGACACTTGTTGAATCACCCAATAAGTCCAATTATCATCATCTTTATACCAGAAGGGATCAACATCACCAATTAGGTCAAACACATCACCACCCGACTATCCCTTTAATGAATCCTTAAATTTTATAGACTAGTTTCCCCGAAAACCAAATAAATTAGAGTGGAATCAGAGTAGCGTATAGCAGAAACATAGTAGGCCCATAACCCTCAGGTCCCAGGAATTAAAGGTCCTTAAAAACTTCTTCAAGACGATGGTCTTCCCAACTTCTTCTTGACTTCATTTTGATAATATCAAAACTTGACATAGTTATCAATCTCATTGGTTCTTTTATATTCAACTCTAAGTTGGAATACTCGCCTCATACTTTTGAAAACACATACATCTACGTGTAACTCACCGCATTTCTCGCTATATGAAAATGACACAAAAATACTCATCTTATAACATCTTGTTTTAAGACTCAAACTCGATTGAGACGTTCATTATTATCCTTATTATTCTTATATTTCTAGAACAATACCTGAACATTGTTTTATCAAATCATAGACCTCGTGTCGAATATATAGTAGGATGATTTATAATCATCTTATTCAAATGAATTAGGACGCTTCTCTTCAAATTGAATAAGAAATTATAAACCATACGTAACCGTATTTATATAAATTCACAGTTACAAGGATTGGGACGCCCTCTGTGTTGTAAGTTGACAAATTATAAATGAGTTGGCTTAAATATATTTCATACGTACGAACAATATTCTTTTAAATATGTGATCCGTTTATACAAATAAATTCCCTTTCTTCAGCATTATCATTGCCTCCAGATTTCTTCTAGATTATGAGATAGTCATTCATTATCTATTGTAACTAACACTCACATCATTCACCTAAAATACTTGGGATAGATTCTGTAAAGGTAGGAGGATGTAACAACGCCGCAATTTTTTATCAATGTACTATCCATCGTATTAAATTGGATGCACTGAAAATATCCAACTATCATACCACCTTTTTACTGGAAAAAATTTCGCTTTATTGCCATTAATGCCAACACGTAGTTTACATAACTAAAGTAAAAACGAGCTGCGACGCAACCTACCAGTCGCCAACTATAACCTAATGATTATAAATCATGTAAACCTCCTAATATAGTCACGTATATATCCGTAAATCATTTTTACAAAGTACATTATCCATTTAACGTTACCATTTACAACTTTTATTCCAAAACAAACAAAGCAATTGTAAATAGAAGAAGAAAAACTGATGCATTAAAACATTAACGTTTATCCAAAAACACTAATACATGCCAAAAAAAGTGTACAAATGTTCAAAAGCATGTGTACAAGTTACAATGCCAAAATTATGAATATCCTTTCTCCCTACAAAACCCTAGTACAACCTTCTAAAGCTCACTGTATTCAAGTCAATTGTCATGAAATAAAAACTAGTCATTTTACTCCTAAATCGATAGTTTATATAACCACCGACTTAACACAAGGTACCAACACCTAAATGCACAACTCGTAAACCCTAAACCAAATCAAAATCATTCTAAACCTAACCTAAAACCCTAGTTATATTTCATCTAACACACCTAAACCAAATCATAAAACCATAGCAAACCATTTTACACCGTTAAACAGTGCAATAGTTTTTAGAATATGATCCGTTAATAAAACAAAAGAACTGGCAAATCATAGTTTGGGTAAAAAGTAAAAATACTTGGTTTTAGCCCTATCTCTGTATCATTTTGGCCGGTGGACTCAAACCGATTCGATGTCGGATGAATTAGTTAATAGCCGAAATGGCAAAATTACGTACCATAAATTTTTGGTACACCTGTAGATAAATGACAGTTATCTCTAATTTATGTATATTACCCCCTAAATATGTAAAACTAAAAAGTTTATAAGGACTCAAATAGCTAACCATGGCTCACTGGTTTGATCTTCATCGGATTATGAGTTTGTAAATGGCAACCATGTTTAGACCGGTATCGAAATGTTGGCCGTCCAAAAACAGCTCATGAACCCAGACAAGGACCCTTGGTTTTCTTTCTTTTTTTACCATTTACACCTAACAAGCACCCTAACAAAAACACCCTCAAAGCACCTCTAAGAACTAATACCCTAGCAGACCTGACCTGTCCAAGCATCCTAGCAAGGCAACCCACGGGCCGGGTCCCTTAAGGGGATCCCTGAGTACAACCATCATCCTTGCCTCACCAAATTGTCTCCAAGTTACACAAATCCTTTCCACCTTGCTCATATCTTACGCTTAGATCACCCTCTCTACATTCACCCTCCTATCTTCCCATATTCACATCTCTACAATCATGACAACGAACCTTTCATGGCTAAAACATGGGGGCACCAAGCTCATACGGAGCCCCATATATAATAGCCAAAAAACACACTTTTTCAAATCACGGGGTGAGCCTGGGGGGGGGTGGGGGGTCGAAGAACTGTGTGCAGGCAAGCGGGCGGAGGCGGGACGGGCTAGGCGGGTTATGTTGAAGGTGTAGTGATCGGTGCATATATGCGCATTGTGTAGATGCGATCGACGGTTCGCGAAGCGGTCTGAAGACAATTTTACTACTCGAAGGTACAATGACGAGACTCCCTAAGATCTCTCTTTTGAGCAACGCTTCAAGAAGCCAAGAATCAAGAGAAAGAAGCCATTGAAGTCGTTTCTAGGCATACGAACCCAAATAAGCTCATACGACCCATTTTAGTTCAAGTAAGCTCAAAATCTTGTTCAATAAGCTCATAATCTATTTTAGAATGTTCATAATATTCTTAAGATCACATATAAACTCTTGTTTAATCCCTTGAACCAAAAACCCATGCGTTTTGATTAAAACCCTAAAAATGACCCGTTTTAATTTTCTAGCTAACGAATCCTTTTTATAAACTTTTGTTACATTAGAACATCTTATTTTTGCTCATTCTAATAAGCTATAACCTTCAAATATCATTTGGAACCCTAAAATAAGCTTACATGGCTTTTTGGACTTGATTTGTAAATGTTTTCATGGATAGGGGTATATATAGTAACTTTCTGAAATTTATAACTAGAGGGGCTGAAAATGTCATTATTCTAAAGTTATTACTATACGGACCTATTTTTCCAAGTTTCAAATTTAAAGGTTTAAATTATATATACTTATTATATAAAGGACTAAACTTGTAAAAGTTTATAAATCAAGGGTATATATTGCCATTTTTGCAAACTTAAAAATATATAAAATATAATATTTTTAAATAAATAATAAAAATATACATTAATATTATAAAACTCAATTTTATTAAACCCGATACATTTATCATTATTAGTCATCGATCTACACATTATAAATCAATTACGTTATATATTTAACGTAACTTATCATCGACTAACTTTTGAAGAAACTTAAGATCTTATCATATCACGTTACTAGGGAATTTCATGTGAGCAGTTCCATTTGAGTATTTGTTTTGACGAGTCTGCTGGGTTTAACGACTTAAAGTGCCCTGCCTTTCCTCAACAGTACTTCATAGGCCTTATGGATTATGATAGCCCGACCAGTGAAACATACTTTCAATAAATTAAAATAGAATCAAAGTAATACGTTTAAACTTTTATAGAAGTTTTGAAAAATAAACCATCACAACTAAGACTATGAACATATTACCTTAAGTTGCGTGACAAGCTGTTACTTTCTACATTGATAGACTTTTGCCATCAATCAGATTTCCCTTGTTAAGGTGAGTTCATAGCCTCGCTTTTAAATCTTTGAAATGTTTCATAAACTCGCGAGGGGGATACATGCTTAAACCAAGAATGCTAGTATTTTTCCAACTGTATGCTATCCAGATATATTATTTCCTAAGTACCTTCCAGTGCCACTATTTCCATATCATGAATCATTAATTACTTGCGAGTAAACGCGAATATTATGGATAGATCTATTGGGGGTGACGACTCCCGTTGGTATACCCGTTCATGGGGGTAGCCAAATGCACTATATTTGACTTAATAAGTAACCTCGGCAAGTTACCTTTGCAAGGGGACATTTGTTCCTCAACCAATGTCACTACGGTGATTTCCATGTTAACGTATTGATGTCATAAGCTTAGGGCAATAACACTATTTTCCTTAATAATTGTATTCATTGCAAGAGATTACACTAATTGTGTATATTTACTAACCCATTGGAATATAAAGACTTGTATTCAAACTGATTATATCCATAAAAAATTGTACACATTGTGAATACAAGCAGCTTATATGTGTATAACAATGTAACCCACTATTAAGATAACTTGCATTCGACTTATATTGACCCCTAATAATTGTGATAATGTGCAGATTACAAGTTAAGGGACAACTGATTGGTGTATAACAAATGTAAGACGGGCCACTATTAGTACAAAGATGGTGTTTACACAACTATGTGGAGGGTACAGCTAAAGGGGAAGCCGTTATTGAATAGTCGACTGGCCAGCCAATGTGTGTTGGATGAGCGGGGGGGGGGGGGGGCCTGAGAAGAATGCATGTGGTGGAGTACGTGCATAAGGGTTCGATTTGAGGGGACAGCTGGACAGTGTGCCACGGGGGAGGTGGGGCGGGCATGCGAGGGGACGGGATGGTCAGCGTTGAGTTGTGTGTGTGGGTGTGGCTAAATGTTATATCTTTATAGTTCAGACACAAGCTTTTTCTAAGAGTTTACTGCTTCATTAGGAGTTTGTTTAGTTGGGGGGGGGGTGGCACATGGGAGAATAAATAGTTATGATTAGCAAGTCTGTCTCCATTTGTAAAACTCTGATTTATTGAATGATAACTAAATTTTCCAAAACGTCTCTTTATGAGTCATTTTCTATGATTATGTCTGTTGATCCATGAAGTAATACTCCAGATTAGCTTCCGCTGCTATATGTCAAAAAAGGGGGTGTAACAGATACTCAAGTAATCACAGTGAAGATGGAAATCCTGCTTGAGCCAACATAAAACAAGCTCATGGTAGGTGACTTGTGTGATTATATATGAATTAAACTTGTGACAACTGGAAAGAAACGATGGTGCAATGCTTAATGAATCAAACTTGTTCTAGTATATGAAATAATGATTGATGATGCACTTTTGAAATGATTAACACTCTCGATGTGTCACAAAACTACTTTAGCAAGTGACACGTCGATTAATTTTTCAAATCAATTTTTTTTTCAATCGGTGAGATAGTAACACGCTGGTTTCACTCTATCGTGCCTGTCGCTTTGAGACGTTCTAGTAATGAAACATGGCTGAGTTTGATGAATACCTGATCACAGGTCGATCCTCACAGATTCGAAGGTTACTCCAACCAAACACGGGCGAATGACAAAGCCATATTCGTCCCCCAGATTTATTGCTAACTGTTTTATTTTAGGAATATATAAAGAGGGACATGGAGGTACCTGATTCCAGCTGACTCACAGATTCATAGCCATATGCTCATACCCGATCGACAAATATAAAGACATCATGAAAGCTCAAGTACATGTTTTAAGAAATTCCGCTACTCTGATACCTTACATCTTTCTTGAAGTGACAATGTATTAAAGTCAAAGAATTTCAAAGAAGTTTTCGTCACTCTGATACCGAACGTCTTTCTCGAAGTGACGAAGTGTTAAAGTTAAAGAATTTCAAGAAAGATGCAGCAATAAAGCTTTTCAAGTTGACAAATCAAGAAAGGTATGAGCATGTCGGTCCAAAAGTCACAAGTTCACAAGATGGCGAAATGAGATTATGATTGGTTGATGATCTCAAGGTGTTCAAGATCACCTTTTCACATTCAAGTCAAGATAAAGGAACAAGCTCAAGCCTAAAGTCAAATGACCACTACATCAACTCACAAGTTAATGATTGAAGTTAAAGACTACGAGCTCAAGACTAAAGATAAAGCATAGTATGCTAGGTTTAAGATTTTGTAACATGGAGTGACCTCCCTTAGGGGGAGATTGTTAAGAATATAAAATTCCTAGGAAAGTGTCGATTACTTCATAGATAACTATCGTTAGCTCGTTATGTTAATTTTTGGAAACTTACTAGGCTAGTTAGCTAAAGGCCCATGGATAAACCCATGCAAGCCTAAGCCCATGATCCATTATAAGTATTTAAACACCTCTCCATGTCTTGGAGAGGTGGTTGGTTGTTCATTTTTCACATATATTACATTTTCTATCTTATATGTTTACTTTCTCTCTCTAAGTGTTCATCCAACCCTCTCTCTCTCTAAAACAACTCTCCTCCTCTTTCCATGTATGTTAATGTGATTGTTCTTCAACGTATTTTGGTAAACATCGTGAAATGTAATTTTTGGAATTTGGTCAGAAAGTGTTGAAATGTTGGAAATTGTTTGAAAATAAGGTTTAAAAACCTTGGAAACATTGTATAAACGTACGAGTCATGTTGAAATTTTTTGAAAAGTCTATACTTAGATTTTTTACTTAAAACGTAAGTTCTCATTTAATAATAAAATATTATTATTTT
>BQNB010053444.1:0-40011 GCA_026074375.1 Tanacetum coccineum | reverse complement strand
AACAGTCATATCAGTTTTTTACTCTAATCTTATGACTATCAGTATTGGATAAAGTCATATCAGTTTTCTGGTCATATATGTTTTGTGGTGTTTACGGGTATTAACTTCTGTGTAACAATTAAGTCTTGTGGGTAAACTGTTAAATCTGATGAATATTAAAGTTTTAACTTCTGTGTAACAATTAAGTCTTGTGGGTAAACTGTTAAATCTGATGAATATTAAAGTTTTTATACACTCTTATAACTCGTTTTTAGGTAAATTCAAGATTTTAAAGGTTTTTGTGCAAAATGGTGTCCGTATTATGGCGATGTACCGAAACATGTTTTAACAAAAGTTGACTTTCCAAAAAGTCAAAACCCTGGAAACCGAAACTCGGTGGCTTAACCGAAACCCACTTAACCAAAATCATTTTACCAAAACTTTGTGGCTTAATCGAAACCCACCAAACCGAAAATACAACCGAAATTGATATATGAAACTACAACCGAAACCAAGACCGAAACTCGACTTACCAAAACCTCATCGAATCCAGGAACCGAATGTAGTAACCAAAATTTAACCAACTTGAACTTTGACTATTAATTAGTCACGTCCAAGTTTCGGTAGTAAAGAAAAAGTCAAAGAAGGAATACCAAAAGTCAAACAACCCATAACAACAAACTATTATCACATTTCCAATCCTTTGCCAATCTCTATGGATCAATGGACCATAACCACCTCACGCGTACCGCCACATGCATTGGTGCGAATGTTGTCAACGCACTTAAGTCATTGCTCATGAAGTTCGTGACAAGATGCGTTTCATACTTTAACCACATCCTTGAACGCCAAGACGTTCATACCGATTAAAACTTTTCATAAATGTGGTGATTAGAAGTACAAGTGGAATGAGCTTTATTAAAATGGACTTTTTATTTTTAAGACATTTTAGTTTTTTTTGGATTTACTAAAAGAAATATTATGTTTCAATTTTATTTTATCTTTTGAGAATTAAGTCATGTCCTCATTTTTATCTATGTTATATGTGATTTTTATAACTACGTTTCGTATGATTTCTTTTTATTATATGGCTTTATTATATATGTGAGTGTGTTGTTCATGGTTGATTATGGTTGTATTGCTTATGGTTATGGTGATTATGGTTTTTTTATTTTTCTCATTACATTATATATATATATATATATATATATATATATATATATATATATATTTGTTGTATGTCACACCATCGTCTACAGATGTCGGTAGTTTGGCACTAATCTTTGTTTTGTAGGTTCATTGTTTTGACGCCCGCTAAATAAAGGGAGCTTTCATCAAATGTTGCATATTATATACCTTCGATGTATATATTCATCTATGTACGACCATACCATATTCCACTAACATTTTTTGTGTAGCTTTAAAAATGCATGTATTGAGTACTTGGCGCCCTCATTAAGAGGGAGCATCCGTCAAGAGGGAGTCGTTGTTCCCTAAGCATTATTCTTTGATGCTCTTTTTGTTTCGACAAAAAAAGAGGAGAAGGAATTAAAACTCTAAATTTAAAACTTTTATGTTTTACATATTTACTTAAAATGAGTTTATATTTTATCTTCAACGAAAATAGAGAGATTGTTAATAAAAATAATCGTGTAAAAACTTTATAACTATTTTACGATCTTTTAATTTTTATTGACAAAAAATATAAAATTGTATAACGTAAAATTTAAAATAAACAAGTTTTAAGCGAAAAGTTTTATCGTCGTCACAATCACTAAAAGGTATGAATTATGATTGTTTAAACAATTCAAGTCATGATCAAGAAAACATATTTCATTGAATTCGTAAAGTATAATAGAAAGTGTACTTACATTTTTAGCAAGTATACAATAAAGTAACTTGCATATTTTATTTTGTAAGTATTCTAACAAAAGTTACTTACACATTTTTTGTAAGTAACCAAGTGAGGATTACTTACACATTTCATCTTTGCAAGTTAACCAAATGTAATTACACTTTGCATATTTTTAAGCAAGTTACTTTCCCTTTTAAGTATACATATATATTTTTTATTTTAAACACACTTTGATAAAAGGAAAATCTAAAATGATTTTTACCTCATGGGTGACATCGCATTTCTGTTTCCAAATCTAGAAAGCCTGGCATTCAAAGATATGGAAAGATTTTTTGAGTGAGAATCTTTCTAAATCCAGTTGTCCTGTCAGACCCATGTATCCCTTTGTGGTGAAGGGCAGATCACTTTGAAATGGGTCTGTTGGATCTGTGGCAGGAGCCTTCTTGGCATATAAATAGAAGTGACTTGCCAAATCATTTTTCAACCGGTTCACTTACATACATCTTTGCCAAATCAAATAGAAGGACAAACATGACATCATCTTAGTACAAGTTTATGTGGATGATATCATCTTTGGTTCTACAAAGAAATCTTGGTGTGATGAATTTGAGGCATTAATGAAGAGTAGATTTCAGATGAGTTCTATGGGAGAGCTCACCTTCTTTCTTGGATTACAAGTCAAACAGAAAGAAGATGGTATCTTTATAAGTCAGGATAAGTATGTTGCAGAAATCCTGAAGAAGTTTGATTTTGTCAGTGTTAAGACTGCTAGTACACCAATTGAGACCCAGAAGCCTTTAGTCAAGGATGAGGAAGCTAGTGATGTGGATGTACATCTTTATAGATCCATGATTGGTTCTTTAATGTACTTGACTGCTTCTAGGCCTGATATTATGTTTGCAGTCTGTGCTTGTTCTAGGTTCCAGGTCACTCCAAAGACATCCCATCTAAGTGCTGTTAAGAGAATCTTTAGGTATCTAAAGGGCAAACCCAAACTGGGCCTTTGGTATCCTAGAGTGTCCTCATTTGACCTGGAAGCCTATTCAGATAGTGACTATGCTGGAGCAAATCTTGACAGGAAATCCACAACAGGAGGTTGTCAATTTCTTGGCAGGAGACTTATTTCTTGGCAATGCAAAAAGCAGACAATTGTGGCTACTTCTACTATAGAGGCAGAGTATGTTGCTGCTGCAAATTGTTGTGGGCAAGTTTTGTGGATTCAAAATCAAATGTTAGACTATGGGTTCAATTTCATGAACACAAAGATCTACATTGATAATGAAAGCACAATATGCATTGTAAAGAATCCAGTATATCATTCCAAAACAAAGCATATTGCAATTAGGCACCACTTCATAAGGGATGCATATGAGAAGAAACTTATTCAGGTGCTGAAAATACACACTAATGACAATGTAGCTGATCTTCTAACCAAGGCATTTGATGTTAGCAGGTTTCAGTTCTTGGTTGTTACTATTGGGATGATCAACCCATAAGCTGCATTAGTTAAGAGGAGGCAATATGATTTGTTGTACAGTTTGTATGAAGTGTTCAGTGTGCAGAAAAATCTTGACCATAGTGATGATGAACACAGAAAATGCCTAAAGATTGTTACATTTGAAGGTACCATAGATAGTGAAATAATGGAGAAGAAATCATTTATTTCTAAGTTGGACAAGGTTTCATCGCCAAAGGGGGATTACCTTGTTATCCACAGAGCCAATGGGAACTTCAGGGCATTCAACTATCTATTGGAGGTACTACATATATTTGATAGGCAAGATTTATTTCACTTGTATAACTTGATGATGGAGCAGTACTCAGAAATTACACTGGAAGGATTTGAGTTGATTCTTTGGGGAGATTTGAAGATAATGATGGAATCCTCAACAGAAGACAATGATCAAAGTGATTTCTGGAGTGATCAACAAGATTGAAAGATTGTCACTTGGAGATTGTATGAAGCTTGTGGAGTTTACATACTAGAACTTGAAGATGGGACAGTCATCCATATCTTAGTTGAAAGAATGTATCCTCTTTCCAAGGATTTATTGCAAAGGATGCTTGATCTTGGATTGGAAGTTAAAAGAGAAAGTACTGCTGCCTTTGATTTGATCAGATTCATTAAGCAACAGATTGATGAGAATTGATGATGTAAATGGAAATGAGAAGGGATTGAGTATTGGCTAACCACTACACAACAAATGGTCATCAGTTCACCATGCTTAATAGGCATAAGAACTGGCTAGTCCATAATCAAACGACTTGTGGTAAAGACTTCTCAAATCCGTTTATGGTTGACAGTTTACCAAAAATTGTTGGTAATCAACTCACCATATTATGAAATAAAGAGTTGATTATCCCAGAGCAAACGGCTACTGGTAAAGGAATATCAAATCCGTTCATGGCTGGTAGTTTGCCAAAAACTACAAAGCCAACTTAGTTGGATTGTTGCTGTAAAGATGTTGTTGTTGAAGACATGTTGCAGAAGGATAGCAAAAGATGTCAAAGATTATTAAAGATCAGATCAAGATGTGTTAAAGTGTTTGGATACATCCTCCAAGAACTTAAGAAGAATAAACCAAAGAAACATGAAGTTAAACCAGTTCAACAAAAAGAGTTGACTATCCCAGAGCAAACGGCTACTGGTAAAGGAACAATCAAACTCCTTCCATTATGGCTGAGTTGTTGGGCCAAAAATCTACAAAGGCCAACTTAGTTGGATTGATGGCTGAAAAGATGTTGCTGTGTTGCTGAAAAGACATGTTGCTGATAAAGATGAAAAGCTAAAGATGTTGATGAAGATGAAAAGTGTTTAAAGATAAGATCAAGAGGTATTAAAGTGTTTGGATACATCCTCCAAAAACTTAAGAAGATTAACCTGAAGAAACATGAAGTTAAACAAGTTCAACAATCATGTTTAGGGGAGGATTGTTGGGAATTATACATTCCATGACTAGTATCGATAGGTATAACTGTAGGATACCGCAAGCTATTATAGTTAGTACTAGGGACAGTAACAAGAAGTGTTAAGGTTATTGCTCAGGGAGATAGATCGATACCGTAAAGTCATAAAATCAGTTATTACCCGTTTAAGGAGATAATGTATGCAGATATTATAGGAAAATATTGTATTATCTTTTATCAGTTTTGATAATTCTTTATAGGGTTTATCCTTGGTTTATAAAAGGAACCCTACGGCATCAGAGAGAAGACACACATTTGATAACACACAGATCTCATCTCATATAATCATATCTCATAGTTAGTAATCTGTAACCCTTATAACAGATTAATAGAAATCAAAGTTCAGTTTTTCATTGTTCTTCTTAATACTATTGTGTAGATTCCGCATATACAATAAGTGTTCATAGTCAGTGTTTTCTCTATAGTCAATCTGTATTTATACAAGTTGGCTATCACCCTTAGCAGGCTGCAAAGATCTTTGAGGCTCACAATTATGACCACACACTTGCACTGGAAAATATCGTATCCCAAACGATCACTTCTAGTAGTATGTTTTATAAGACTTTGTATATGAAGCTGGCCCTTGAAGAGCATTTTTAGATGAAATATTAACAATGGTTATCCAACAAAATTATAGTTGAAAAATCAAGAAATTGTCTGGAGTCATATACGTTTTTTTAAGACACGCGAAATCTACATTGCACTTACAACTTTAGTTCATGGTCAGCCTCTGCTAAATGCAAGACCAAATTGACGATGGGACGGTACGCTCAGTGACACAAGTCAGAATATAATGTATGATAAATCTCTTATAAAAGCATGATATGATAACTCAAGTTAGCTCCAGGTGTACCAAGTTCCAACCCAAGGCTCAACTTATACAAAAAAAACTGTAAAATAAACTTGAATAATACCAATAAGAAATGTGTGCTCTTACCAAAGCTGCAAGCGTACTGTTCGATCTTCAAGGTACATTGTTTTGGATAAAAAATCAATACCAATAGTAGCCTGGATAGTGGATAAGATATCAGAGTATGCTCATTACAAAGACAAAGAAAATACAAACAATAGGATTTGGTAAGAATTCTACAGATATTGTACAAGAAGAAATGCAAAAGACATTATATGCTGCAAGGGAAACCAAGTGGCTGGATGTCCATATATCAATTCCTATGTTGTAGGTTTCATCATGTTCGCGACCTCATCTTTCCTGCTATGATGATGTTCGTTTTTCTCGGGCTAATTAGTTGTGCAGATATTACCTATGATCTTGTTTAACTATCACCATTGATAAAGTCGGGCACAAGCCTCCACATGCATGATAATATTCTTTTCATGGTAATCGGTACAAAAAGAGGACTCGGTTTCTTATGGCTCGTTCACAACAAACGTGACAAAACTATAGCAGAGATCTCTCACGTATAAACAGACATGACACTAAATAGTTAAAAGCTAAAGTGTGTGGAAAAAATTAGGGATGGCAAAAAAACCCAAACCCAATGGAGAAACTCGAAACCCGAAGTTTTTGAGGCGGGGCGGGGCATGCTTATTGGGTTTCGGGGCATTAAAGGGGATTTTTATTGGGTTTCGGGCGGGGAACGGGGCACAACATCCCCAACCCGCCCCGACCCAAAACTATATACACATATAGATCTATTCTATTCATATAGTGTTATGTTAGCAGTTACGTAACAAAAATAGTATTATGGGTTTTTTGTAGTTTTGTATCTTCTCAAGATTGCAAGTTGTGATTAGAAAAACTTCTTTTGTGCCATATTTTTAAAAGAAGTTTTAATTTTTTAATCGTGGTTTTCATTGTTTAAGTTTAATTTGTTGATTCTTCACATTATTACATGTAATCATATTGGTAAAATATGGTGTAAAAATAATAATAAACGGGGAACAACGTGTATTTGGCGGAGCATCGCGCTCGAAAAGGCGCCCCGATAAGATCCCCAACGGGGATCGGAGCGGGTTTGGGGGAGCATCTCACCCCATTGGAGCTCCCCGATAAGATCCCAAATGGGGATCGAGGCGGGTTTGGAGCGTGGTTTGCTAATCGGGTTTGGGGATGGAGATGGCAGGCCCGCCCCGTTGCCATTCCTAGTTCAAAAAAGGGACTTCACAGATTGCACAGTTGATTATTATCCCCTAAATTAGTCTAGGAAAATAATATCTTACTGCCAACTGTCTTGAAAGCGAACAGTTCCTTGATATATAAAAATGGGAACAATACATGCAGCAACTTTATTTCCTTAACATGACAATATAGCATGTTTTACATTAAGAATATGGTGTCACCAAGACATGAACAAATGACTCAAGACTTTAAACAACAAGGGAGTGCATAAACCTGGCAGTAATGTTGAACTGTGAAGTACAAGGGAATGGTTAAGGGAACTTTTTATCCTTCCCTCTTTCATGATCCAAAACTAAGAAATCAAGAAGATACACACTTAGGCGATCGTATTAGTTACTCTTAGCTGAAAAGGTGTATGCACTGCCGCTAACAGTAAACAGACATACTATTGTTTTAAACTTGATGCAGTTATTTTTTTATTCAAACAAAGGAAGCATGTTTCTTGATCTTAATAAGAAGCTTCATGCAACTGAGATCAGCCAATCTAATAACAAAGCAGAAGGTAGTCTACAGAGGGACTTTTTAGTTGCTTCTTCTCTTCAACATCCATTGGAAAGAGATAAAAAAAAGGAAGCTCCCCTATGCAAGTTAAAAGTAAATGGTATCTGATTGCTAAACCAGTTAATAGTGAATGTGATCCCTGGCTATGATATATAAATAATAACAAAACAAGGCGACAACTGAAACTGTGATTACAAACTAACAAAAACAACAACGTTTAATACAGTTCTACAAAGACTGTTGCTTGTTCATATAATTTTTCTACATGGTTAACATTTAAATACGGACCAAATTGATTTCTAGGGTAGTAGGCAAGATTCAACACTGGAGTGAAGATGGAGAATAATTTGCCTTTCTTATGCAACGTGCTCATAGTTTCCTACTCCTTGGTTGCTCAGGAAATTAAGGTTCTGACTTCTGAGCATTACTACAGACAACCAAGATACGTTCTATTTTCTTCCCAAAACTTTATTGCATTTAAAGTTTGAACATGCGAGTCTGATGTCTATTCCAGTTTTGTACTGAATGTTGGGATATTAAGGTTCAGATTCAAGTAATCCTAAACATTTCATTCTGCTATTTCAGTTTTTTTTATATATAAGTTCATTTTCTTTTAGCACTCTCACCTATCCGTGGTCCCTCTCCCTCCAAAACATATGTCGCCTACTTTTGTGTTCTGTTCCATATTTACTATCTGTCTATCTGTATGCAATACTTGGTTTAAAATTGCGCGCATCGTTGCGCTCGCATCACGCATCAGAGTGATGCGATGGAAAAAACGCAACAGGAAACTTGATGCGGGGTTGTTCCAGGATGCGACCTATTGCGAACGCATCAAGTCGTTGCGGTGTGATGCTCGCAACGGACGCAACGGGCGCAATTAAGATTTGGGCCTTTTATCTATATATTTCAACAAATAGACTTGGGCCTTTTAAAAAAAGCCCATAAGGCCTTTTAATTAACCCATTTTGTCCTCAATTATTGATGCAACGGTCATAAATACTGAAAGATATAGAGAAAGATAACCGGTAACCATATATGACGACGATGATGATGATCTTGATGACTATTAGTTGATCTATTAGTTGATGACTACTTAACTAAAGATATAGCGAAAGATAACCGCTTTTGATAGCTTTTTGTTATGTGTATCTTAAACTCTCAATATCTTAGTTACCTTTGTTATTAGTAATTCGCTACTCGTTAGGAATATGTAAGTAACTTATTTAACGTTTAAGCCTTTAGTAGTATCAATATGTAGGTGACTTATTTAATGTTTAAGCATTTACTTGTATTATAGACTTAAGTAGAAATATTTTGTATATTATATTTAAAATTAGCGCCGCGCGTCTGTGATGCGCTCGCAACGCAACGCGCATCGCGCATCAGTAATTTGGACCTTAATCGCAACACGCAATTTAAAACCAAGATGCAATATGCATTGTGTAAAACATCATAATATAGTACAAAATTGGGATCGCCGCATTTGATACATGTCCAAGACACAAATGGTATAATTTCTGTCAAATTCATTAAAAATTGCAAATACCGATTCTTGAATTCCCATTATGACACTGTAAATTCATATTTTACCCATTTCCAAATTTAATAGCCAGTTAATCCTGGCAGGGAAGAAGCAGCTCCCTGTTATTAGTGGCAAATTCATCATTCAAAATTAAAGAACATATAGTGATTCTGATAGGTATGAACCCTTACTATACAGCTTTTTTATGTGTTTCCTTGATTCGAGGAGATATGTATAAGCTTACCTCGATATGTCACGACTCATGACCCCTATCTATATCAATACCATACAATAAACCATTTAGGTCTTCACTTTAGAACTCCGAGAACTAAGTGTCTTAATCTAGGTCATCCAATGTATCACTATATATAGGGTTTTGGTCATAAAATAGCAACGAACTTTTCCAAATGCACCGATTTGGTACGTGAGCTAAAAATGTTCCACTTTATGTATCAGACTTTCATGTTCTTTTCTAATATGCACGCAGAAAATTGTTTTACCGAAAATTTAATGTTGATGACATGTCATGGGTATTTTAATCTTTTAGTTCAAGTACCAAATCGGTACACTTGAAAAAGTTCGTCGTTATTTTATGACCAAAACCCATTATTGAAAATGCCACGTAGGTTTTTTTCCCGGTTTTATTAGGTTTTAACCGGTAGCATGTGAACATTGGTGCATATTAGAACAAAACATGAAAGTCTGTTACATAAAGTGGAACACTTTTTAGTTCACGTACCAAATCGGTACATTTGGAAAAGTTCGTTGCTATTTTATGACCAAAACCCTTATATATAACCATCATTTTGTTGCTTGAGAGGGCTTTTTTTATAAGTTTATATTGGCAATTGCGTTTTGACACAACATATTTTATACATTTATCAAACATGTTGAACAATTATCCATGAGAGAAACAAGTTGTTTCGAATAGCTCATAAAGGGGGTGTTTGGGTTGCATGTTTGTAAAAAAATCTTGTCCTGCTTAGAAAACAAGCAGGAGCACTTATTTCAGCGTATAAAATTAGCAAAATTGGCAACTTCATTATCCAAAGCATTCAAAGCTTGTTATAGCAGATAAGCACATAAATAAGCAATACCAACTAAAAATCTGATCAATCACCCTATGAAAAAGTAAGGACTATAATATGATGATGATAAGGTAAAAAAAAAAGGGTGGTACCTGATAAGTGTTATCAAACTTATCATACATAAAACGAGTAATGATACTTGTTTTACCAACTGATTGATCGCCTAAAAACACAAGCTTATACTTCGCTAATGCTGACACTGGAGCCATTTTATCTACTGATCGGAGAGATTATATTCCGGCGATGATGAGTGAGATCTATCGCCGGAGATAAAGGGGGTCTGAAAAAAAAGCGTGTCGGTAACAAATATGAGTAATTGGTTTTGAGTTTTGACGTTTCTTTTGGATTCTAACGACTTGACTACAGTCAAAAAGGTTTAGTCCAAGTATGACTAGCGGGTGTTAACATGTTTGAGCTTTTAACGAGCTACTCGATTTCGAGCTCGTTTTATTCAAGCTTGAGCTTAATACTCCGAGCTCGAGTCGATCTCGAACAAATATTAGTGCTCGATTAGTTTGACGAGCCGAGCTTTGAAAACTAATATTTGGCTCGGTTCGTTCGAAAACTCGTTTAAATATACCGAGTCGAACGAGCTAGTCGAGCTTAACGAGCCGAACGAGCTACTCGAGCTTAACATGCCAACACTTAATCTATATAAGTTTTTAAGCTTATTTTACTTTAAAATTTTATATATATATTTCTAGTATTATTAAGATTCAATTTGTATCTTAATATTTTTATTTCTAAGTTTCCTATTTACTTAAAGGTAAACTTTCTCTTTTATCCTAGACTTTGTTTTATAGGCTTTTTATTTTTCTTTCTTTCTTTTCTCTGATGTGTTTTCTTTTACTTTTTTTTGAACATGTGTTTTTTTTTTTTACTTTCATCTTTTATACTATCTAATCTATATAGTTTTAAGCTTATTTTACTTTAGAATTTTATATTTATTTTTCTAGTATTATTAAGATTCAATTTGTATCTTAATATTTTTATTTCTAAGTTACATATTTACTTAAAGGTAAACTTTCTCTTTTATCCTAAACTTTGTTTTATAGGCTCTTTATTTTTCTTTCTTTTTTCTCTTTTTCTATGTGGGATGTGTTTTCTTTTACTTTTTTTTTGAACGTGTTTTTCTTTTTTACTTCCATCTTCTATACTATCTAATAAGTAAATTATTTTCTTTTTAGTTTACAAGTTTTTCAACCAACTAAATGATAATTCTTTTAAGTTTAATCTATATAAATACACTTATTTATCTTACATAAACTTATTTAAAGCATTTGAATGTGTGTTTTTATTTGCATAAGTGTTATGTGATTTAAGTTTACACACTTTTCTTTATAGAATGATCTCTAAACATGTTTCAATCAAAGTATATTGATGTATAAACTTGTAAAAAGCTTTGTAATTTTTTCTAGTAAACGAGCTATTCACATATAGCCACTATGGACATGACATCATGGATTATGGAGTATCAAAGTAAAATTTAAACTAATTTGATATTTGATGAAGTTGAGTGTGACATTAAGCTAATAAGGGTTATGTTATCTTTTCCTCTAGTAAACGGACCGCGGACCGAGAAACCAGACCAAACCTCGGTCCATCCTTTTTCTTATTTTCGGTATTCGGTTCGGTCGGTCCGGTCCTGTCCGGTTCGGTCTTACGCAAAAACCGGCAATTATGCCTTGTTGGACCGGACCGAAGACCGAACCGGACCGGACCATTTCGGTCCGGTCTTCGGTCGGGTGTTTTGGCCAAACTCGGTTTCGTCCGATCCGAGATTCGGACCATGAGCACCCATAACGTGTCCAATGCAATCTCTGGCCTTATGGTGAGGTTTTTAGTATCCCCTTATATTAGGCTTTGATCCTTGCTCAGAATTTTGTGTCCATCAACCAAACAACTTATTTAACTCTAAAACCTCTCGTTTGGTTGAATACCTCAAACCAAACGGGCCTAAACTCCTTAATTTTCAAAATTTTGGTATAGTTTTTCTTAAAGAAAATGACAGAGAAAAATCTAAGGGTGCGATTGTTTTATTCAAGGGTTCGGATTAAGATTAGGATTTGGTTAGGATTAGAATTTGTTGTGGGATTGAAGTAAAAAATATATAATAAGTTTATTAATTTTTTATTTTATAATTTACTATAAAACTAGGTTTTTCACTCGCGCTCCGCAGCGGAGCGTAAGGTTTTACGTAAAAGACTAACTTTGTAACGGAATGATAATCTACGTACTATTTCCGTATAGTATGGACCGATAACCCCAGGGACTATTTTCTTAAATTGTTTTTAAATTTTTTTACCAAAATAGTCATTCGGTAAGCGTTCCGTTGCAAAGTCAGTCATTAAGGACTAACTTTGCAACGGACCGATAACCTTAAGGAATATTTCCGTTTAGTACGGTTTATAATTTTATTTTTAAAAAATATATTAAACTTCAACATTTTTAATAAAATCGTGCGTATATCATAATCATTGCAAGTTTTGTTCGCAATTCGAAGATCTTTCCAATGACATATTTTTTACAAATGAATCGATAGGTATACGTTCCATATTTGATAAGTAAAGTTTGTTATATAAAAAAGCCATAAATAGGTAAAAGTTCAAGGTTGTTTTAGTAACTTCTCGCATAGTTTGAGTTTGTGTTTTGTAAGTTTTTTTAATATGTAAAAATGCATGGGGAGTGGTGAGTTTCTTCTTTTCTAATATTAAAAAGGTGTAAATGTGATTGGTTGACCATTTTGCTGTTTAATATATACGAGGTTCGTAACCCGCACGTCGCTGCGGAGCGCGCGGGACTAATTTTGCAACGGACCGATAACCCCAAGTACTATTTCTCAATCGTTAGGACTAACCTTGCAACGAACCGATAATCTCACGGACTATTTTCGTAAGTTTTTTAGAAATATATTGTTGGGCCAATTCAGTGCCCAATGATCTTTCACTTGGATTTTAATAGAAAATATCCTAAGTGTTAGATAACCTTAAACATTACCAAGGTCACTGAGTGAACAGTCACTTAGTGAGTTACCTTCAAGAGCTCAACCTAAGTATATGAGAAAGACTCAACCATTTAGTGAGACGACACTCAATGAATGAAGTCCTTGAGCCAAAGAAAAAGGTGATGGGTTCAGTGAGTTGTGGCAATAGACTCACTGAACCCCATACGATCTCCTCAACTATTATAAGACCCCGAAGACAAGAGCCTGAAGAATAGGTGGGATATGTTTGAATGGATAATTCCAAGTACTTATCCGCCTAAAGTCAAACTATCCTAAATAGGGTATGAAGACAAGGTCAGTGTCAGCACTAACCTTAAAAAGTGTGTGTGTCCTATTCCTAGATTAGAATTGTAATAGAGACAAACTATACAATATGTACTTGTCCAATCAACCTTGGGACACGCACTTATCACCCATGTGGGTATGACCCAACCTTAGCACTATAAATAGAGATGCCTTGTAAAGGAGTAGGTTAAGTTTGTGCACTCAATGTTGTAACATTCATAAACACCTACTCCTCCAAATCAACTAAGTCCCTGAACAAGTTCAGTTGGTTAGCATAGTTGCCAACTTAGCATAATACTTTTATTTATGCTAAGTTGTTAGTGAGGAGATCACACACACGGACACACATTGTCATTCAATCTCCATTGTTGTTCCGCAAACAAAAGGGTATAGTTCTTAATAAGATTTTATAAGAATTAAACGTTGAAAAAAGTTTTGTGTTCTTACTTGTTTATCTTTCTATTCATCAAAACTATTTTTCATTACATTACTTACAAGCCATGGGTTAGTTTTATCTTAAGTTCATAGTTATTGGTAACTAACTCAAGGGGAACAACAAGTGGTATTAGAGCAAAATGTTTATAAAACTTTTTCACAAAAAATTTGCTCAAAAAGTTTTTGAAACCTATATCCAAATATGGCCCCTGAAAGTAATGTACCACAGCTAGTTGACAAGAAAAGAGGTAGTTACTCTGCTATTACTCCTCAACTAGAACCGGGAAAATTTAAAAAATGGAAAAATATGCTTTGCTATTTGACTGTAATTGAACCCTATTACATTCAACGTATTAAAGATGGTCCTTTTCGACCTAAAATAGCTGAAGATGCCACTAAACCTGAGTCCTAATGGACCAATGATGAGAGGAAGATGGTCAATCAAGACAAACGCCTTAAAAGCATCATTATATCATGTGTACCATATGATATAATGGAATCAGTCATTAGCTATGAGACAGCTAAAGCTACATGGACTGACTTGGTTCATAGCTTTGAAGGTCTCTCTAATACCAAGAAAAACACATGGATCTAAAATTGAAGTATCAAACATTTAAAGCTAACCCCTCTGGAAGTCTCTCACGGACCTACACCTGATACAAGACCCTGCTCAATGAGCTTACCAATGATGGTGTGACACTGTCTAAACACGATATCAATGTGGGTTTCGTGAACAGTCTCCCTGAGAAGTGGCTTAGCTTCTCTCAGTGACTAAGAAATGCCAATCACACTAAGACCCTTAACTTGCAGATATCTATGGGAGGTTTGTCTATGAAGATAACCTAATCTCAAGGAGATACCCAGAGACTAAAAAGGCCCTGATAACTGCACCCTCAACCTCTCTCATATCAACTGCCTTCTTTTCTAACAATATTGTTTAGGATTTCCAAGAAAATTCTGATGATGAGGTTGATTAGAGAACCAGTGAGGAGTAACTCAGAGACTTAGAGTTAGAATTTCATGCGAGAGCCCTTTTGGCAAATTCAAAACGTTTTGTGAAAAGGAAAAATAATTTTTCGAGTCAAAAAGCAAATAAAAACACTGATTGTTACAAATGTGGCAAAAACTGTTATTTTGCAAGAGATTGCTTTTCTAAAACGTCTGAATCCTCTTATAAATCATCAGTGTCAAACTCCTATTCAGTGTCAAAATGTTTTCAACCCAAGTTTACACCAAAACTTATTCAGTCTTCCCAACAAGCTCAGAGTAGTCAAAATGCACAAAAAATTCAAAAGGATTACAAGGTTGTATACAAGAAGATGAAAGTTAAACTTGCACTCCTTGAGGCTAGTCCCTCTACTTCTCAATCCTCAAAGCCCTTTCAGTCAAAGAACAAATGCCTAGTTGATGAAACTTTCGATTGTGATCGAGAAGAAGTATTTGATGATGAGGAGATGACACAAGTCAAGGTACTAATAGCTCTAGCTGATGATGAACTCGCTGTAGGGAAGAATCTTATTTGTAATGGTGAATGGATTGACATCACCATAAGGAAGGTAAATATTCTTGTTTCTATGAATGAGGATGCTGATTGGCAGACTTACCTCAAATATATAAACATTGACCTCAAGTTCGTTGAAGGGGAGAGATTAAACCTGTTATCAAAATATAACAAAATCTTTTTTGAATTAAATAAGTGTAGAGATGATCTACTTGTTTTTTAAAAAGCAAAGCTTGATGCTGTCACTTTTCAAATTCAAAACACTGAACTTACAAAGTTAAATCATGCTCTTCAAGAACAACTGAAGGAAGAAAGAAAGGTCAATGAAAATTGGTTAAATAGCTCAAATAAAGTAAGTCAATACATCAGTAAGCAAATTCCAAACCAAAAGAAGAAAATTCTTGGAATTGAATAATTCACTGAATCATCATCTAAAAATGATGTTAAAGAAAACGCATTCATACTTGCCTCCCTGGATTATGATCATGAAATCATCCCAAAATCTAAAGACTGGGTTGAAAGACACAACCCTGACAGCAAACGTCCAAACTTTAACACTTGAAGAATTCTAGTCCCTAAAATTCAAGCTATAAATGAGTGTCGAAAACTCACTAAGGCACCCACTGATCCTGAGTCTTCCAAAGAGTCAGGATCAGAACCTGTAACACCTCTACCTCCATTGAAAAATCTTCAAGGAGCTTCTGCAAGCTCTGAGGTAATGTCATTGACTTACCAAGATCACTCTCTAAGGGAGAGACCTGGTTTAGGAACCATGAAACATACAAAGCCTAAAACACAAGAATCTTCAAGTAAGAATGTTTCAGGACCTGTCACTGTTTGTGATACTGAACCAGTCACGTCTTCAATTTCTACTAAAGTAAAAAACAATGGCCAAGAATCTAAAATCGATGAACTGACTAAACTTGTTCAGATGTTAATGGATGTAAAGATTAACTCCACTCAGAAGATTCAGGAATTTAAACTTGTGAATCTACAGTCTGAATCATCTAAGCCAGTCAACTCATCCAAAATAAGGCAGGAATCAAAACCAAATGGTAAGAACACTGACTCATCTAAGTCAGTCAGACCAAAACCTCTTCAAAAACCCAAGCTAAAATGTGAACTTTATCATTATACCAATCATTCAACTGATGATTATTATAGAATTCTCTATTACATGAAATACAAGCGTGAGGATCATAGGACCTCAAATCACAATATGTATGTTGCATCACTAAAAAGTAGTGAAAACTATAAGGCACAGCCTTGTCAGTATGCTTCACATTCTAAACCGATCCTAATAGCTAAGGCAAAGCCTTACCCACCATGCACTCATTGCGGCTTCAACGACCATCGTCTTGATGATTGTCAAAATTATCTTGAGTGTGCAACATGTGGAAGTTATGACCATTTTACCTCAGGACACAATCGTGTCATTCTTATCAGAGGAGGAGTACTAGCTGAGTCCTTTCAGTCTAGTGAATCCTCCATTGGTGTGAGTTGCACCACTTGTGGAAGTAATGTACACTCAACCACTGACCATAATGATTTTCAGCATTTTAAAAGAGGTGAAAAAATTCATGCTTCTAAAACCAGAGAGCCCACAAAAAAGTGGGTTCACAAGAGAAACTAACCATGCTTATTATTTATGTAGAGACACATTAGAGAGCTCATTTGGTACCTGGACAGTAGATGCTCAAGGAGTATGACTGGTGTCAAGAGTTATATGCACAAATATGTAGAGCAACTAGGTCCTAAGGTAGAATTTGGTGATAACTCATCTTGCATTACTGAGGGATATGGTTCAATAAACTGTGGTGGTATAGTTTTCTTTTGAGTAGCTTTTGTAAATGGTCTAAAATACAATCTAATTAGCATCAGTCAACTCTATGATGCTAAATATATTGTTCAATTTGCTGATAAGCAAGGAACAATCTTTAATGCAAACAAAGAAATTATGTTGATAGCCCCAAGGAGAAATGATGTATATGTTCTTGATATGTCATCACTAACTCCAAATGGAGCATGCTTCTTTGCCAAAGCCTTAGAAAGTGTAAATTGGCTATGGCACAAAAGGCTATTACGTCTTAATTTCAAAAAGATTAATAAACTTGCTAAACAAAACAAAGTTCTTGGCCTTCCTTCACTTGTTTATTTAAAGGATAAACCATGTTCAGCATGTGAAAAAGAAAAGCATCATATAGCTTCTTTTAAAACAAAACAAAATTTCTCAATCAAGAAGTGTATGCATCTTCTTAATATGGATCTATTTGGAAAAGTCAGACCAATGTCCATAATCATGAGAAATATACCATAGTCATTGTTGATGAGTACTCAAGGTACACGTGGGTTCACTTTCTCAGGAAGAAGAGTCGGGCAGCTGAAATGATCATGGCCTTTATCAGGATGGCTGAAAATCAAGATGATGTCAAAGTCAAACAACTCAGAACTGATAATGGGACTGAGTTTAGAAATTCTGAACTTGAGAGTTTTTGTGATGAGAAATGAATTTTTTAGAATTTCTCTTCTCCCTATACACCAGAATAAAATTATGTAGCTGAAAAGAAGAATAGAACTCTCATTGAGGCTGCTAGAACAATGTTGAATGGCTTAGTACTCTCTAAGCATTTCTGGACTAAAGCAGTCAAAATTGCCTGCTACACTCAGAATAGATCAATCATTATCAAAAAACATGATAAGACTCCCTATGAAATATTCAAAGAAATGATCCCTGATATCAGTTACTTTCATGTGTTTGGATGTCTTGTGTTTATTCACAATCACAAGGATCATTTAGGCAAATTTAATGCAAAGGCTGATGATGGATACTTCCTTGGATACTCATTTTCTCTAAAACCTTAATAAAGAAAAACCTTGAAGTAACTTTGATTTGTGTTTATTATTTCCGTTGTGCAATTTATATCATTGTTACTATATTATCCTAGATGAGGTCTAAATAACCTCGAGCTTAAACGATCAAAGAACCTATCACGTGTTTTAGGTTTCCACAATTGGTATCTGATATGTGTGAAAACACATATCCATTTTATATCAAAATAAACCCAATAAAGACCAAAAACATAATAAAAATGGCAAAGATATGCTTGTTTTTGTGTTTTGTATGTGCAGGTACGAATAAAGCAAAAATCACAAGAAACGGTTAAAAATCGGTCAAACACGAACACAAGAACGGAAGAGCACACAAAAAACCAGGAGGAAGCTATTAAAGTAAACCCTCAGTCAACCCTTGGGCAAATTCACAACAGGACAAAATCCCAAAGTTTAAAAATCAGTTCCGAATTTATAAACCAATTCATAAAAATAATCCTTAAAAACCCTAACGGTCGTTAACTTTTATTTATAAATGTTAACACTCGTTATTCCTTGATAACACAAATCCAAAACCAAGCTCGGGCCCATTTCCCTTATATAACCCGGCCCAAGCCCGAAGTCAAGTATAAATCCCGGGTCAACAAAGTCAAATCCCCAACCCTTATAAGTAAAAATAACCGGGAAAATTGGTTATTCCTGTAGACCATCTTCCCCAATTACCCAGGGTCAAAAACAAAGGGCTTTTACCAATTAAGGGATATAAAGGACAATTCATGGGATCAAGTACACATGGGCAGAGTTATACATCATCAAACACACCCTATTGGCCAATCCCATAAGAAGAATGACATGTTGGATGATGAGAAAGCACAAGAGAGATGGGATTTTACACTATTTACACTCTCAAAAGAAACACAAGCTGTCTCAATCACGGATTGCCAAGCTGGCAATCCGTGTGAGATATAATGTGATCCAACCGTCTAAGATCACTACTTAATGATTGAAGGAATCTAAGGGCCAATGATGAGAGGCGCGTCCAACTGAAAAGGAGACTAGAAGCTTCAGAAGATGGCTACAAATAGCCCTTCATCCTCACACACACGGGATCATCTTTCTTTACCTAGTTTTTTAGCTTTTAGAAATTTAGCTTAATTTAGTTTTTAGCTTATGCAATTTTCCTTTAAATGTAATTTTCATTAAAGCTTTTGTAACTCCTTTACCAAAGTATTGTAATCTCTTTTAGTTATTAATAAAATCAACCTTTTAGTTTTTATAAGCTGCTTTTTACTCATAAGCTCTCAATAAGCCCAAATGTTTGCTACTGTTACTCATAAGCTCACACAAGCTCATTATAGCTCTCACAAGTCTATAAGCTTGTGATAGAGCTCAATTAGGCATTAATTCTACTTAAACATTTAAAATCAGATTAATACCTTGTCTATTTGGATATAAGGCTTATGGAAGGGAAGCTAGCTATGGAAGAGCTTCCAAGGACTTTACTAGCTTATCCATAAGGATAAGCTAGAGCTGTTGATGCTCATTTGAGCTTAATATAGCCTTTGTTTTGCTAAGGCTTAAGTAAGTTTCCTATTTAGCTTTATGTCTTAATTTCTTAGTTTAATGACTGCTTAATTTGCTTATTATTTGCTTATTCTTGTTAGTTTCAGCTTATATATGCTTAATATGTTAGTTTAATGCTGTTAGTTCTTAGTTTCATAGTCTTAATCTTAGTTTTTACTTATCTCTTATAAACTGTCATTAAAAACCAAAAATAAGTAGATTAGTGTAGCTTGTTGATTTCTGGCTTATTAGCTTATAGGTTTATGCTTATTAGTCTTATTATAAGCTAGTTATTATCTGGTATCTAAGATTGGTTCAATAGATTTTCTTTTCACTAGCCTAAAAAATTGCTCATAAGTCTAAAGGAGTGTTTGGATTAGTGCTGTTTGACACTTAAAAGTCAAACTGAGTTGAGTTCATTGCTTGAGTCATTTTTAAAATCACTTTAAATCAGTAGTGAAAGAGATTTTAAAGGTTAGATTTAAAAATCTAGAAAGTTTAAACTCAATTTCTTTGTCTATGCACCAAAGGAGTTTATTTTAAGAAGCTAGTTAAGAATTTTTTATCCAAGCTTCTTTGAGCTTGGATTTTGTTGGTATTGTGTTTATTCCCACTCATTTGGAGTGTGCAAGGCAGGATTGACCATTTTGGTCACCCGCAAATTAGTTTTACCTCATTGGCCAATTGCATCCGCAGTAGTAACAGCAGTTACTACTGCTATCTTTTTAGCATTCATTTAAGCTAGTGTTTGTAGGAGTTAGCATCTAAAATTCAATACCTATTAGATTAGATTTAGGTAAAGGTAGCTTAAAGCTTAATTTCACATTTCTAGCTTAATTCTTAGGTTAATTTAGCTTTAAAAGTTCATCAAAAATCTTAAAAATACAAAAACAGTACTAAGTAGATTTTAGGTTCTTAATCTAGATACTTAGCTTATATAAGTTAGTTTTATGATTAAAACTTGTAGCTTATATGTAGTTTGATAAGTTGTCAAAAGCTCAGCTTATGTCATTGCTTATTGAGTATTTTAGCTTAAGTTGTTTTTGAATTTTTAGTGCTTATTCCTGAGTTTGCTCTTTATACCACTAGATTCAGTTAGTTTAGAGTATTGTTAGTTTAATTAGCTTATCAAATTTAGCTTCTACACATCTTTAGCTTTTTAGAACAGCTTTTAGATTTAAAATTGAGCTTAAAATGAGTTGTGTGCAAGCTTTTAAGTGAGAATTAGCTTTTTAGAGCTCAAAAGCTCACTTTCTGAAAACAGCTTTTTCCAAAGCTTTTTGAGAGCTTATTTTTGAGTTTCAGCTTATAGTGCTTTAATTATAGTTGCTTATCTTTAGGTGCTTAACAACTTTTCTTCTTTAAGTTTTTTACAAAAACCAAAAAAAAGGGAAGTGGAAGTCGGGGGTGAGCAAGACTCGAACCCCCGACCTCAACACCTCAACCTTTTATAACTCTACACACACCACACACTACCGCTGTGCCCTTGGGTCTTTTTCATAAGACTCCCACACAATTTATTCTTTATAGTCATTTTAGCCAATAAGCCTAATAAGCTGTTAAAGCTTATTTCGTGGCTTATTTTATAAGCTGTGATCTCGGGCTTATTTTTCCTAGGATTTAATTAGTATAATCTATTTTTTGTAATTTTTCTAGAATTTTTATAGTTCATTTAGTATTTTTTTTAACATTTAATTTCATTAAAAACTTTAAAAAATCATAAAAAATAGAAAAATAATCAAAAAAATAAAAATCTTTTTTAGAAAATTTTCTTTTATCATTTAGAACGTAGAAAAATTAGTTTGACTCTCGTAGGTTTATTTTTGAGCATTTTAGCTTTTAGGGCTCGGTTTTCGATTCCCGTTATTCGTTTTTGTGATTTCTTTCAAATTTTATCGTTAAGTTTTCAAATTTTGCAAATCCCTTTATTTTTACTCATAGAATTAGATTATTAATTCAAATTCTAGGTTAAGGTGCTAATTAGGGTTTATTTTGTCATTTCCGTTTTTCGTCCGCGTGTTTAGTTATTTTACTTGCATTTAATTGTTTTAATTGTTTTTAGTCATAGAAAATCAATCAAAAAGTTGAAAATCATTCATAACATTGTCCAAACTGAATCGAGGGTATCAATTCACATTTCTTTGGGATACGACCCGGTAATCACTTACCGGTTAAACGTATTATATTATATATTTTTGTGTTTAAATTGCATTTAATCTTTGTCCTCAAGGATTATTTGTAAATTTCTATAAATACTTTGATATATTATATATACGTAAAATTGCTGCAATCACACAATATCAAGGTTGAATTATATATCCCGTGATTTCAATTCGGTGTTTCCATCATCGCTACCCATATATTGTGCCTCGGTTGATCGTGATGAATCTCATGAGAGTTCACTTCGGTGGATCCCCCACCTGTAATCGAGTGAAGCTCAATTGTGATGCATCCTAAATATTAGACCGAGCATCTTCATGTATCATTTTGCGGGACTCTACATGATCTATTATTTTATGCTCTGGTGAAATCATACCTTCCTCTAACCCACTCACTGCTAAACTCTTAGCCATCCGAAGTGCTTGTCGCCTGGCTCTTACATACGGTTGGCAAAATGCGTCAGTTGAGTCGGATTGCAAAGCAGCTATTTCACTTGCTTCTTCAGAAGGCGATCCTCCTTGGTCCTCATATGCTATTGTGGTGGATGTTAGAATATGGGCATCCCAACTTGCTCTCTCTTTCTCATGGGTTAAGCGTGAATGTAACTTAGCAGCTCATCTTGTTGCTAAAATAGCTTGTAGATCTCATGAAAATTTTCTTTGGGATGATAGTTTTCTGGATGTAATTTCCTCCGTTGCGAGGAGTAATATGATATAAATCTTTTTTGCGGGCTACGGCCCTTTATGTGTTAAAAAAAGGACTTCCACATTAAGTATTTGTTAATTTAAATCTTAACATGACTTAGAAAGAAAAACAAAGCCCTCAAATGGAACATCATACGTAGTAATTAGAAAGAAAGAAGTTTCTAACACCTAGTAGATGGTTCAAGAGTCAATGGTCTCACGTGTGACAGACCCACCTCACTACCGCCTTTTAACTCTTATTATCACCTCACAACCAGTTACTTATACACATCGGTTTTATTTTCACTGGTAAGTAATTAAACACACACTAATTAATCATATTAATGGGTGTTGCAGCTTGTTTATCCGACCTTTATGACTCTTGGCATGATAGTCATGGTTCAAGAAAGAAACTTAAGAAAAAGAACCAACTTCAGGTATCACTCTTTTTTTTACTACCCATCTCATGATCAGCTCTGGTTAGTGATCCTTGCTGTTTTTTAAGTTTTTCGTTTTGTATAAGAATTTACTTTACACTTAACAAATTACTCCGTATAAAGTTTACAAAATGTGAAAGTAACGTTTTATTAGTTAGTGTCGCACTTTTGTGAGTGACATCTTCAAGCTAAAAGTTGTGTCTATGATACCCATTTGTTATGGGATTAAGAAAGTATTATTACGGAGTAAATTTTTTAGTAGCTAGCGAATATACGTATTTATTTTACTAGCTTATCCTGGATATGAAAACCTTGTTCATAATTTAATCATGCATCTTTCCGCATGTTGAAAGAAATTAAAGTCCTTATTTGGCTCTCCATGGCCACTTAATAAAAATTATACTATTTTGTTTTCTAGACAGTGGAGATAAAGGTGAAGATGGACTGTGAATGGTGCGAGAGGATGGGTAGGTACGTAAGTCAGTTGAAGGAATGAAAGGAGTGAGCTCCGTGGACGTTGACCCAAAGAAAAGCGAACTGACAGTTGTTGGGTACGTAGACCCCCGACAAGGTGATGCACCGAGTTCAGCACCGCACCGGAAAAAAGGTCTACATATGATGTCGTAGACCATCTTTATTAGGGTTGTAAATGACCCGGACGAACATGAACGGAGCCTTGTTCATGTTCGTTCATTTAATCTTAGCCGGACAAATAAACGAACACGATCACTTAAATGAACAAATTTTCTTGTTCATGTTCGTTTATTAAGAAATATAGTTGTTCATGTTCGTTCATTAAGACACTAACGAACATACATGATCAAACGTAAATAAATATAAAATTTACAAATATATACACAATATTGTGTTTTATTAGTGTTGTTTTGTTTAGGTAAAACAATTTTAGAACTATATAATAAAAAAGATATGATAGACGAACATAAACATATATATGATCATAAACGAACGAATAATCGGACGTTCATGAACATAAATGAACAAGGATAGAGATCCTCTCATGTTCAATTTGAACATGAGAAGGTAAAGTTGAGTGTTTGTGAGTGAAAGTTTATCATTTTATAAAATTGTGGCCCCCACAATACATTATTTATTTATTCTCTTCACTCACAAACACTCAACTTTATCCTCTCATGTGATGATCCAATGAACAAACAACAATTTTTTTCATGTTCGTTCATTTAATTAAACGAACGTAAAATGTTGTTCATGTTCGTTCATTTAATAAATAAACGTTCATGAAATGTTCACTGAACGTTAAGTTCGTTTACAACTCACAGTAATCCATATATTTAATGTCCAAAATTCAAACAATGGGCCATATATGATGAAAGCCCTTATTAGCCCAATGGTATAGGTGGTAAATAAGTGTTGAAGGAAAACCTAGAATAGTCAAAAAGGGTAACCCTGATTCGAGTCAACAAAAATCATGATATAAACCCTTCAAGTCTCGTTTCATTCATCCTCTCACACACACACCATTTCTTAGCCGCTTTTCTGGAACCGCACCTAAACCCGCGGATCCATTTCATTTCTAGGTATATTTTTCTCTTCATCATTTCTTTACACTTTCTAGATCTCTGTTTGGTTTTATTTTTTTAATCTGTGTTTGTTTTGATGATATTTTTGCTAGATCTAGATCAGATCTATTTTATAAAGTTTGTTTGGTTTTGTTTTGTGTTCATTTGTTGTAGATCTGACTAAACTCAGCATCATTTCATGTGGTATTTGAAATAGAATTTGTTATAGTTGATAACTAGTTTGGATCTGTTTGACCAAAGTCAACTTTATTAAGATCTGAAATAGAATTTGCTATATGTAATATTTGTTGATTGTTTTGAGATCTGTTTTGTTTATATTATGATGTGATGATTATTTTGTCAATTTACACGTAGAGATGAGTGTTATTTGTATGAGATATTATTTGTTGATTCAAAAGTGATGTTATATGGAATGGAATTTTGATAACAGAAGATGGAGAAATGGTCTATTTTCATGAGTCATATAGGGGGTGTTTGGATTAGCATACTGGGCTTATGAGCTTATAACTAATAAAGTCCATAAGCTTATTGTGATTTGATCAGAAGCTTAACAAAGTGAGCTTATCAGGTTTTCAGATTATCATAAGCTGACAAGCCCATATAATTAAGCTAATTTAAACATCCCTATACTTTATATCGTTTTGGAAGTAAGTCATATTATGGGCTAAAAGTTATGTTTTAAAACGTAAATGATTGATTTAGAAAATGATTTGTTACATCAATTATGGATGAGTTTTTTCATATAGTTTACTTTGTTGATCATGCTGTCATAAACCGTATTATATTGATCGTCAAACTTTACAACTTGTTATTCGTTTCATCCAACATATTATTACATTTAATAGACATTTTTATACTGCATAGTTTAGTCCATAATCATTGGCCTATGTATACATTTGCTGTCATGAGTTAACAAAATGTTATTGATACCTTGGTACAGTGTATTTTAGATTAATGTGTTACCTTTGAATGAAAAAGGGGTTTAAAAGGATATGTGTTGTACATTGGCCATACTTTTGAAACAGAATACCACCATGGACTTCAGGGATTTTTAACGGTTTTACAGCTTTTATGTCATGCTGATTAGTTTATTGCGCACTTAATTTAACTAAAATTTGTGACGGTTAATCTGAATGTCTATTTGACTCACATTACAATGTATGAGTGGTTTGTCTATTTGTTGGTGTTTGTTTCTGGTAGTATGATGTTTGTTTCTAAGTCGTTAATATTTAAATGGGTAATCTATATACATCAGCTTTCATTATTCTTTATGGTACATTATCTAATCTTACATATGTTTGTTTTTGTAGCCATGACAACTGATCGTTCACTTCCAAGTGTTTCCCAGAAGCTTGGTCTTTTTGGATCCACCATGACACAAGGTGTCCAACAGCCACAGCCTTACCAAAGGCGTTTCCAGTACGGAAACTACTCAAACGCTGCATTCCAATACCCAACCCAACAATCAGCTGATCTTTCCATGATTGTCCCAAAGGTCTCACCTGTCTGCGTTCAAGCACCAGCTGAGAAAGGATTTCAAGGGTTCGCTATTGACTTTCTTATGGGAGGAGTTTCTGCTGCTGTCTCAAAGACAGCTGCTGCCCCCATTGAGCGTGTCAAGCTTTTGATCCAGAACCAAGATGAGATGCTCAAGGCTGGTAGGTTGTCTGAACCATACAAGGGTATTGGTGAATGTTTTGGCCGTACTATTAAGGAAGAAGGGTTCGTTTCCTTGTGGAGAGGAAACACTGCTAACGTCATCCGTTACTTCCCTACTCAGGCGAGTATTCAAATTCACAGAGTTGAATCTTTTTTGTTTTTATTATTGTATTGTTCTCACATTTGATGGTTTATGTTTTGTATAATTTCAGGCTCTTAACTTTGCTTTCAAGGATTATTTCAAGAGTCTTTTCAACTTCAAGAAGGACAGAGATGGTTACTGGAAGTGGTTTGCCGGAAACTTGGGATCTGGAGGTGCTGCTGGTGCTTCCTCACTTCTTTTTGTCTACTCTCTAGATTATGCCAGAACCCGTTTGGCTAACGACTCCAAATCTGCAAAGAAGGGAGGAGAGAGGCAGTTCAATGGTTTGGTTGATGTCTACAAGAAGACACTTGCATCTGATGGTATTGCTGGGCTTTACCGTGGTTTCAACATCTCGTGTGCTGGTATCATTGTCTACCGTGGTTTGTACTTTGGATTGTACGATTCTTTGAAACCAGTTCTCCTAACCGGCAAGTTGCAGGTAACTAACTCTTCTTAAATCTCATTTGAAGCTAAAATCAAGGGTTTTTTTCTGTTAAAATGTATTCATTGTGAGCTTTCTATAAAGGGCTAATAAGCATTCTACACTTTGTGATTAAAGTTGATTAAAACGTATTTTTGAATTGAAATCTTTTGAAGAAAAGTCTTTTGGATCTAAAAAGTAATGATAAGCTTTTAGATTGGATAAGATTTTTTGTTGAATATTGACAATGTATACAAGACAAGTTTTTATTGGTTTTAAGAATAGTAGTAACTCATAGTTTGTGCTGATTCTTAGTTGTGTTTCTGGCTTTTCAGGATAGTTTCTTTGCTAGTTTTGCTCTTGGGTGGGTGATCACCAATGGTGCTGGACTTGCTTCATACCCCATTGATACCGTCCGTAGAAGAATGATGATGACGTCTGGTGAGGCTGTCAAGTACAAGAGCTCATTCGATGCTTTCTCACAGATCTTGAAGAACGAGGGTGCCAAGTCTCTATTCAAGGGTGCTGGTGCTAACATCCTTCGTGCTATTGCTGGTGCTGGTGTGCTTTCCGGTTACGACAAGTTGCAGTTACTCGTTCTTGGAAAGAAGTACGGCTCAGGCAGCGGTTAAGACTTGATCCGGTTTCAAATGCTCGTTGGTGGTGCTTTTCTTCCCCCAAATAGATGGTGACGAATCTTTTGAAGTTTTGAGGGTTTTCAATTTATCTTTTTTTCTCGCGCAAACAGGTTTGAATAATAATTCAGTTTTTGGAAGGGGGTTTAGTAAGTCACTTCCTAGACATTGTTTCTTTTGAGAATGGATTATTCGTAATATTGTGAACTCTATTTTAGAGGGCAGGCGTTAATCGCCAGTACTGATTTTAAAAAGGTAACTTTAGATATTTTTCCATACAAGTTCTTGATCTTTGATCTTTTGTGGCTTACAATGCTTTGTTTGTGCAATTCCTTAGCTTTTAATATCCTGCAGCCTGTGAGTTCTAAACATTATTGGCCAATAAACCATGTTTGATGCTGTTCACTACTTGTCATAGATATTGGCCAATTGGCCATGTTTGTTTAAGATGCCTTGATTTAAATTATTTAAATTACTAATAGTTGCTTTTGTGCTACCAAGCAAGAATCTATGCTACGAAGTACGAACCACTCGACTGGAGTTTGATTATACAGTAGAGTTGTTAGAATCTGTAGCGCTTAAGGACTAATTGATAAACTATTTATGGGGCCGAAAGACTGTTAACCGTCAAGAAGTTGTCATTATGAGCTTTGAAACAACTCTAGTGCCCAACTTGTCATTTTCTTGTTAGAATCTTTGAAAGAGAAACCTAACTATTGGTTACAAATCTCAAATGGGTATTAATGTATAACAACTAGCAATTATGTAAAATCTTACACGAGCTATTTCTCTTTCGATGCTGCAGCTTAGCTCTTTTTGTTTGTCCAGCCAGTTTGGGAGCTCGACTAAAGCCAACCTGAGGCAGGGCTGCAACTTTCAGTCTAGATTAGTAAATTTGAGGAGATAAGCTTATTGGTCTGGTTGCTGAACTAGTTGGACCCTTTTATGATTAGTAATTTGGTTCTTTAGCCTATATGCCATTTTGCCTTCTATTTGGTAGTTCTAATGAAAATCCTTGCTCCAAAAAACACAGCTATGTGACTCGTAACTGGGCAACCTATTGGAATTAATTTATTTATTTTCTACTTTTTATTCAACACGTACAAGATGGAGAATTTAGATGACTCAAAACTGGTTAGGCAAGTGATCTGTTGTAAATACAAGAAGGTGATATCTAGTTCCATACTCGTTTAAAAAAAAAAAAAAAGCTATCTAGTTCCATACAATCTGACCATGCGTGGCCATGTTTTTGTAAGCTGGATGAACAAATGACTCCTTACTTGCCGACGAGGCCTTCTGGCCTTGCAATGACGGCAGTAATAGTGAACTGAAGCGTTATACTGTTATACTTAGGTCGATTAAGTTACAGATTACCCACAACTTGTGGATATTAAAAGTTCTTGGAGGCGGGAGAGTTTATAGAAGCAAGCAAGTAGATTTAATACGGCTAGGAATATTGTGTAGTTAAACAAACACTTTACAAGCTCGTATGTATTAAACAAGTCTTTTCTGTAGAAATTAGAGGTGCCAAATCATATCCATATGTATTAACTTGGGCTATTTGAACCTTTTTTTTTAAACATTATTGGCTGAATGGTTATCTTCTTTTATTCTAATTGAACTATTTGGACAACACAAGATTTTGATTGAATAAGTGGGTATTATGGGCAAAGATGAAAAATATGTGTTGGGTATTTTTTTACCTATTGGTTAAATTTGGGTCTAGTTGGTTCTCCTTTAATATTATAGAAGGGTCTAGTTGGTTTTCATCCGTTTTATCCGTTTTTATACGTTTTTTACGTTTTCTTACATTTTCATACGTTTTTGCACATTTACAACGTTAATTATATGTTTTGTACGTATTTTTACGTTTTCGTCCGTTTTCATTCGTTTCCCTTTGTGTTTGTACGTATTTTTACGTTTTCGTTCTTTTTTTTACGTTTTTGTCAATTTTCATTCGTTTTTGTACTTTTTTTACGTTTCCGTCCGTTTTCGTACGTTTTTTTACGTTTTCGTTCGTTTTCATATGTTTTCGTCCGTTTTTGTCCGTTTTCGTACGTAATTTTTGTTTTCACACGTTTTTATGTTTTTTTACGTTTTCGTACATTTTCGCACGTTTTCGTATGTTTTTTTACGTTTTCGTACGTATCTGTCCGTTTTAGTCCGTGTTCGTGCGTTTTTTACGTTTTTGTGCGTTTTCATGTGTTTTTGTACGTTTTCATACATTTTCATGCGTTTTCGTGCGTTTTCATCCGTTTTCGTACGTTTTCAAACGTTTTCGTACATTACATACGTTTCGCACGCTTTTCTAAGTGTTTATATGTATCGTAGGTTTTCATACGTTTTCAAAACATGCAAAAACGTACCAAACGTACAAAAACATACAAAACGTACAAAAAAATATGAAAACGTACAATATGTATAAAAACATAGAAAAGCGTGCGAAAACGTAGAGAAACTACGAAAACGTATAAAATGTTCAAACACGTGCGAAAACGGATGAAAACGTGCGAAGACGTGCGAAAACGTACAAAACGTGCGAAAACGTAGAAAAACGTGCGAAAACGTATAAAACGTGCGAAAACGAACTAAAACGTAGAAAAACGTGCGAAACGTAGAAAAACGTGCGAAAACGTACGAAACGTGCGAAAACGTAGAAAAACGTGCGAAAACGTAGAAAAACGCACTAAAATGTACGAAAACGTATAAAACGTGCGAAAGCGAACGAAAACAAACTAAAACGTAGAAAAACATGCCAAAACGTAGAAAAACGTGCCAAAACGTACGAAAATGTTCAAAAACGTAACAAAAAGTGCAAGAATGTATAAACCAAAAATTTGGACATTTTGCCCGTTTGACCCGAGACCGGTTGACCCAGATCCATTTGGCCCGCGCCCGTTTGATCCAAAATTTAAAAACCCTCCGTTTGGCCCGCCCTCGTTTTACCAGCGCCCGTTTGGCCTGTTACCCGAACCCCGCCCATTTTGCCACCTCTAGTAGAAATCAAAAGAAAATTTTAAGTAATAGCAATACAAGTTAGAAAGCTAGGTTTACAACCTTTTAATGCATAAATATATTAAAACACATAATTAATACTACTTTTAAACATCCAATTACTCAAAATTACAACAATATTTTCTCACTGTACAATATAAACAAGCTATAACGAATTAAAACATAAATCAAACATAACTAATTACATAATCTAAGCGATTAGAAAGAACAACATATCTACATAACAAATCATACAAATGTTACCACCTTTTGCCTTTTCCTTACAAGTCCAATCCAATCAAGTTTTTCTATACCTTTTTGCAAAGTAACAAACTTTTTCGATCTCAACAAAAGACAAAAGGGTTGCTTTGTTCGAGACCATCACCGAAGACACTGAATAACAAAATCTGAAATCGTTCAAACATTCTTTACAAGGATTCATGGATATTATATTCTTGTTTATTTTAGGACAAACAAAGTTGGTATAATCTTTTTGATTGTTAAAAAAAGATTGTTTGGTGAAGATAGTTTGATGATTGCATTTTAGAGAAAAACAAATATGAGTGACACTGTTTGGTTTGTAAAAAAATGATAAATGTGTAGTAGTTTTAGCTTCATAGCATCAAGTGGTTTTTAGGTTAAATTGGTATTGTGAGCTTGAACTAATACTAAACAATTTGGAGATATCAAAGACAAATGTGTCGTATTTTTGTTTAAACCGAGTAGTACGAAAGAATCATAAAGGACCCAATTTTTTGTCATAAACTTAGGACCAAAGTTTGGTTATACGTAGATTAAGAGGTGTAGATTTTATATTATATAAATATAATAAAATCACATTGTATTTTATCTATTCACGGTATAATTTAAACTCATTCCTCCATAGTATTACCAACTAGGGCTGAGCATATTGGACCGTCAACCGGACCGGACCGGACCGGACTAAACGTATTTTGGTCCAGTCCTCGGTCCATTCTTTTTGTTACATTCGGTCCTCGGTTCGGTCGGTCCGGTCTTACAAAAAACCCGATGATTATGCCTTGTAGGACCGGACCGAAGACCGAACCGTACCATTTCAGTCTGGTCCTCGGTCCGGCGTTTTGGACCAATTCGGTTTCGGTCCGGTCCGGTCTTGGCCGGTCTGGTCCGATTTTCTGACTGTGAACACCCCTTTTACCAACTAACGCTTATAAATT
Source organism: Tanacetum coccineum (assembly GCA_026074375.1). Taxonomy (NCBI): domain Eukaryota; kingdom Viridiplantae; phylum Streptophyta; class Magnoliopsida; order Asterales; family Asteraceae; genus Tanacetum; species Tanacetum coccineum. The sequence goes on along the minus strand of BQNB010053444.1, from coordinate 8,450 downwards.
GCTTCGACATTGTGTGGTTAGTCTATATTTTGTACATTACCTATTAGTTTGATATTGCTTAAAGTTACTCGAACCTTAAATTATCATTTTTCGTGATGTCTTTGTAAGGAGAACATAAAATTAAAAATATTATTCGCCGATAATTATGTTACAGTGTACCTACCGCCACAACGCACGGGTACCATGCTATATTAAACAGTAAACAACTAACCTAACCTTAGCAACTTAAAATGGTCAAACGACGGGCTTGCGGGCCTTTATTTCTAACATCTCCTCTCGAACTCACAATGTTGCAGCGGTAAACATTTAGAGTTTGTCAAAACAGAAAATAAACTAAAACGGGAAAAACAAACAACAAATTCTGAGCGTCCAGGAGTACAAACTCGGTGCTAGACGGAGTCTTAGTCTTATGCAATCCAAACTATATACGACGAACATGACCAAAATCGATGCAAATCTAAAACCAAATGCATAACCAGATCAAAGCAACACAAACACGGAGATGGACGAGAGTAAAACATACAGATGTAGATGCAAAGCAAATTTAGACATATTCAGATGGGTGAGAGCTCAAAATCATGTAGGGGAAAGAGTAGAACTGGCAGACATGTGCATAGCACATTCATACAAATGCAGACAGAATCAAACAACGACATAGTGAAATCAGAAAACAGCATAGTTGAATAAGACAATGACAGACATATGAAGAGTGAAGTCATACAGAACCAGACACATGCAGAACCAAGCGGAACCAAATGTAGAACCATGTGGAATCAGACGTAACAAGATGCAATACTAGGCGTAACCAAAGCTAAACTAGGTGGAACTAAATGCAGAACCACATGTGAAACCAAAACAAGTTGTTAATGTCGAAATGATACACATAACTACTCAAAACATAGTCGGATTAGTTAAGAATGTAACATCATCCTCACCAACGGCTTAGGGTTTAGCCCGTTTAGTTAATAAAGCCTCGCAAGCCCGTTCGTCTGTCCCATTTAGTTGCTAGAGTTAGGTTATTTTTTTGTAATAGCTATAAAACCATATAGAAATCAGATGAAATACTTTAAATGTATTTATCAAATTCACTAAACAATAAAAATTACTTGGTATTAAATAGAAAACAAAATAACCTAACCCTAAAAACTAAACTAGTCGAATCCAACAAGCTTGCGGCATTTGTTATCGAATATTTCCATCTTAAGCTAAGTTGTTGTTAGATATAATTGATAGTTAACAACTCAAAATTGTCGCATCTACACTCCTACAAATGAAAAATAGACAAGACTCAACCATTGTGTGTTTTATTATGTAACAATATTGTAAATAGACAGCGTCACTGTCTCATCAGTTGGGCTACGCCATTTTTTGTGTTAATTACACCCAATTATACTTATAGCACAAGGTGCAATCGCGATTCAGGCTCGCCAATCTGAGATGGTCATCGCCATCTGAGATGCAATCGCTACTGCACCGACTCCTAACTCGTCAAAACTTTCGCCGGATATTTGATATGCGCCAAAGCTCGAAACTATTGGGTGTGTGTTGTATTTGTGTTGAAAAATTAAATGGTTTGTTTTTTATCTATATGTAGTAATTTTATTTTAATGAACAAAAAATTAATTGGTTTGAGAAAAATGAAAAAGAAAATAAAACGGTGAATTTCAAAAGTGGTGTTTTGGATTAAGTTAACGGAATGAGTGTTTTTGGATGTGTAAGTAAGAGATAAGTGGAAAGGAGAAAAGCACTGACGCTGAGATGACATTTTGACTCGTGTTACTGCACTTTATACTCTTGTTTACTTATTTATTACTCCTTCCATTTTAAATTAATTTGTCAAGTTTTAACTTTTGATTTTTTTTAACAACTTTGACTTTATATATTTTTGTTTGTGTTATATAATATTTGATAAAAATTATATCAATAAAAATGCATTTTAAACTCAATACATTCATATATTTTGCATCAAATATTAAAAAACACAAACAAACATATTTAATGTCAAACAAGGAAAGATGAAAAAAAGAGAGACATAAACACTATCCACGTAAAATATCTCACAAACATTTGTTTTTCACAAATGTTATTACTTAAATTAACTTGAACGTATAAAAACTTTTAAGAGGCCTAGTTAAAAAAAAATTATAATAAGAAAAAATGGTCCCCAAGTGGACCTCTTCGGACATTGATAAGTCGTATGTGGACCTCAGACTTTTCTAGCAGGGACATATAGTAATAACTTTGCCTGTCCAATGAAGCCATTGACACGTGTAATCATTAGAGTAAATCGTAAAATTCGTTGACTAATAGAAAGTCATGCTCTTCTGCCGAGTGAAGTTGCGAGCCTACCCTTCTCGAGCCTACAACAATAGCTTACGCTTCTTACCTAAGGTTGTCAGGATCGGGATCCTACCTATGATCGTTTTTCTCATTGCAAAATCGGAATCGCAGGATCGTGTGAGGATCGAGCTAGGACCGGAAGTGTCACTAAAGCTCTTTTTCTATTAGAAGTTACACATTTTTAGAGAGTATATAATACCAAACACAACTAAATGCGATTTTTTTATGAAAAAGTACCATACAAATAGAATTAATGCAATGCCTCCATTAAGTTCAACTTTCAATCGTTAGATTAATGTGACTGGAGTTGAAGTAGGCAAAAAACAATAAGAAACATAGACTTCTAATAAAATTCGACTGTTAAAGATCCTACGATCCTGGGTGCGATCCTACGATCCTATACCGATCCCGCTAGATTTGAGATAAAAAATAGGTCTGTGGTAGGATCGGATCATTTACGATCCTACGATCTTGCATGCGATCCTACGATCCTAGACCGATCCTGCTTAAATTAAGATCCTACTACGATCATGGTCGTTTTTTATATGTGAGATCGTAGGATCCTACGATCAGGATCACGATTTTGACAACCTTGTTCTTACCAAACCTAAAAATAGAGCTACAACAAGCAAATCAAGCTTTCCCTCTTCGTTTATTGTGAGTCGCGCCTCACCGCGGACACTGAATGAATGAAACCATGTTCCCCTCAATTCATCAGTGATGCCGAAGACTTGTTGATCAGTCCACGACTAAAGAAATGAAATTGAAGTTCGATATTCAGAATAACAGGAAAGGTAACAAGCCTATGGATGCCTATTTACGGGAACTGAAGTCTATGGTTAATGCCTTGGCTGCTATCAACTATCTTCTATGTCCCCAAAGGATATAGTTTTCACTACAAATCCCTTTTAATATGAAGCTTTTGTTACAAGCATCTCCGACTCTAAGACTGTTCCATCGTTTGAGGAGCTGCGGACTAAGGTCCTTAACAAAGAATCACGTATTCATCGAATACAAGTTGCACAACACAGTGAGCAACAATCAGCCTTTGTGTCTCATACTTCAGCTGCTTCTGATAATCGTTCCTCTCGCTCCAACTACAATGGAGCTTGCAACAACGATGGGCGAAATCAACAACTAATTTTTCGCATTGCTTTTCCAAGCCCTTATTTCCAAGTTACCTTAACTAATTCTCCACACCTGTCTGTAACGGACCTCTGCCTTTAGCTATAAATAAAGACTCTCAAGAATTATAGGACTGTCTTAGAGGCCTGAATCCTATGGATAGTGGTTAGGAAGATACCTTTAACCCTTAAATACACTGGCAGATCACCTGGTAGTGCTTGGCCTTTGATGGCTTTGATAGTCTTGAAAACAATGTAGTATTCCGCCAGGAGCATTTGCCACCTTGCTATCCCTCAGGAGAGAGAGGCTTTCTTGAATATTTATTTCAGTGCGCACATGCGAGCGATGAGCCAAGTTGCGAGATAAAGCATGTACTGCCAGAGCAGCCCAAGCGAATGGGCAACACGTCCATTCTAGTGCTCAATATATGTTCTCGTAATCTGTGAACTTCTTTCTCAGTTAGTTCGTGGGATCGGCATATCCTGAATGGCTTTCACCTTGTCGGGAAACTTGGGAATGCAACATAACGATCAATCATAACACAAGATACAATATAGAGAAAACTACAATGCATAAACTTCAAGTGTTACGAAGACCATCAACCTCGAAAAAACCTCGAGTGATGTTCCAAATCATAATCAAATCCAAAATCTCTTACAAATTCCAAATGCCCACACAGGGGTTCAAATCCAAACTTAAACCAAAACTTCCAAATACTCAGAACCAAACAAATAAACAAGCAAGGCTTCACATGAAAAATCCACACGGGATACTCCTAAACCTCCTATCACATATCACCATCCTATTCATCTTTCACTTCACCTGAAAATGATACTCGAAAACGTCAACAATAATGTTGGTGAGCTCGTAGGTTTGACCTTAAACCCAAAAGTTGTGCCAATATCTCAAAATAGTGGACAATAGTGCAATATGATAGTGAATATATGCAAATCACCCATGACTTAACATCCTCGCTAATCATGTATACACGACCTAGCATACCCGCTAGTCGATCACCATGCCCTAGCATCCCCGCTAGTCATGTAGCAAAATATGTCACTTACGCACCTAAAGGGCCTACCAGCTGGAGTACTATATTAGGGCAGGACCACAAATAGACATGGAAAATCCTTGCCAATCACCCTTGCCATGCCAAACACAGTACACGCAAGTAAAATCACAACCCTTGCATGCCAAACACAGTACATGCAAGTAAAGTTACATCACATATATTCACATAGCAATCATAAGCACATATTTGTCCCAAAAACAAAACCACTTTTTGCACAGTTCAATTTCAAAACAGTTCAAAACACATTTGAGTATCATTTTCCCCCAACAGAAAAACAGTAGAAAAATGGGGCTACGAGAACTCACCTCAAGCAAGCCTTTAGAAACCAAATTTCAATCACAAAAGCTAATGCAACGACGTCCGCGCACGACCTAGTCTAGTTAATGTCCCATTTTAATCATTCATTTCCAAAACAGTCTTCACGTTTGATGCATAGGGGTTAGACGCGTTGTACAATTACCCTTAACAGTTTAGTGGTGTAATGGTTGACATCTCATCTTAAAATATCTTATCAATCCAATATCTCAACGATACATACTTGTACTATTTAAAGAAAATAAATAAGTAATATAAGTATATATATATATATATATATAAATATCAGATATAATATATATATAATATATATATATATATATATATATATATATATATATATATATATATATATATATATATCGATAAGTCCATTCGGCAACCTTAGTTAACGTAAAAATAATCATAATGTGGTTGAAAATGAAACGTTTACTCATAAAAAGCATATTAAAGAAATTTTGAGTTTTAGTGTATTTATTAAAATAATAAAATAGTAAAATAATATTTTATTATTTAAAACCAAAAATCATGTTTTTAATAAAAAAATTCTAAGTATAAACTTTTTACGAAATTTTGATATGACTCGTACGTCTATATAACGTTTTCCAAGGTTTTTTAACCTTTATCTCAAACATTTTTCAAACTTTCGACGCCTATCCGACAAAATTCCAAAATTTCAATCTTGAATGCTTACTAAAACGTTTTTCCTAAAATATCGTTCAATATCACTTCGCAATACATTTCACTTTCAAAGTCCGTCAAAAACTCTTAAAACGACTAAATATTGTTTATTGGGCTTTAAGGTCCAATAAGGGTCCATTAAGGTATTTATACGTCCAAAATACGATCGAAGCCCAAAACCAAAGCCCATTTATATACATAAGCTCATACTAATAAGTAGAAAATAACCCGGACCACAATAAGCCCTCCCATAAGCCACGGCTTAAATGGGCTTATTGGGCCGTGAGCCCATAAGCTCCAAAATACATATATTAAGCTTGAAAATAAGCTAATAAGCTACGTATCGCATATTCGGTTAACACCGTAAGCCACAAAAATAGTCCGCGAATATACGCAATATAAAGCAAATAACCAAAAACACATCCCTTGTGTTTCCTAAATAAGCCGCGAGCATATAAGCTTAAAATAAGCCACGAAAACCCACAAAATAAGCTATACAAGCTATTATACAAAATAAGCTATCTAGCAATATATGTTTTTCAACCAACACGACCACAATATCAAAACTAACAAAACATTATCCTTGTTTCATTTTATTCGAACCTCAAACGCACCCTAGATGTCTGTTTCGTTTCCAAAAAATGATTTTTACAACGATCAACTTGTACAAATAACATCTATGCATCAATATAAACCCAAAAGGACAAACGAAATTTAAATTTGGAAACTTACAAGAAAATCTTCAAAAATGTAAATTTTGACACGAACCAGACAACCCAAACATTGTTTAAAAGAATACCCGTACACTAGAATCAACCCAATATATCACCAATCTTCATGTTTTTTTATCAAAATTTCAAAAATTATATGTGTGTGTGGCTTAGTTCGGACGCAAGAGAGCAAGAGAGAAAGAGGAGTTTTTGATTTTTGAAAGAATGAACTATGTGTGTTTTGGTATCAAACAAAAGGGATTTGTACCAAGGGTGGACACAAGAGCTAAAAACTAGCCTTCTTGTTTCTTTTGTGGGGTTCGAACCGGATAGGCATCCAAGAGGGGGTTCGGGGACTTCTTTTCGTGTCGGGATCACTTAAAAACTCAATAACTCGATCGTAAAATATTTTCCAAAGTTAATTAGTATTTTTATTCACTTTAAAAATACTTTTCCAATAACCTAGAGTATTTACACGATATATTTACACTACATACTTCCCAAAATCTCTTCTGGACATTAACAAACGTGTCAAGACTCGTTTTTGGCATATCTCAAATCTCACAGGTCAACCACCCGGAACTTAACTAACATAATAATAACCTCTAAAAATGACTATTATTCACAAATAACCATAAATTATCATAATTCACATAAAATCGCCACCGTCAACATGGTACAATATCTAAATAAATTGACACACGTCAAATAGTCAAAGGACTAAAAATGAAATATTCAGAACACAAAAGGAGCGAAGGTTACATTTTACCCCCCTTAAAAGAATTTCGACCCCGAAATTCAAATACTATCATCACTAAACAAATGCGGATACATCAATTTCATCTGATCCTCACATTCCCACGTGAATTTAGGTACACGTTTCGAATTCCACCGAACCTTGACAATGGCAATTCTACTCCGCTTTAACTTCTTAAACTCTTTCTCTAATATCTCCACATGCTCTTCCACAAAATTTAACTTAGCATCAACTTGGATCTCATCCAAGGGAACTTGCGGTGTTGGATCAGCCAAACACTTCTTAAGGTTCGACACATGAAACGTGTCATGAACACCATCTAACTCCTCAGGCAAATCTAACTTGTAGGCTACGGGGCCTACTTTTTTAATAATCTCAAAAGTTACAACAAATCTAGGTGCTAGTTTCCCTTTCTTCCCAAAGCGTAGCACACCTTTCCAAGGCGACACTTTGAGCAAAACATAGTCACCCATACTAATCTCTAAAGGTTTCCTCCTCTTATCAGCATAACTTTTCTGACGATCACGCGCAGCCTTAAGTCTATCCTTAATCTGCGAGATCTTCTCAGTGGTTTCCTGTACCAACTCAAGTCCTATCAACTGACCTTCTCTAATCTCAGCCCACATAATTACCGAACGACACTTTCTACCATACAATGCCTCAAACAGAGCACATCTCACACTAGAATGATAACTATTGTTATACGAAAACTCAACCAACAGAAGATGAACATCCCAACTTCCCCCGAAGTCCAGGACGCACGCTCTAAGCATGTCTTCCAAAGTCTAAATAGTACGCTCACTCTGACCATCGGTCTGAGGGTGGTAAGCCGTACTCATGTCTAACCGAGTTCCTATTTTTCTTGCATTGACTGCAGAAACCTTAATGTGAAACGACTATCACGATCCGATATGATCGAGATTGGCACACCATGTCTAGCAACTATCTCATTCAAATATAATCTAGCAAATCTATCCATCTTATAATCCTCACGCATAGGTAGAAAATGAGCAGACTTAGTCAATCGGTCAACAATGACCTAGATTGTGTCATGCCCATTACTAGTCCTAGGCAACTTAGTCACAAAATCCATAGCTATTCCTTCCTATTTCCATTCAGGAATCTCATGTTGCTGGACCAAGCCAGATGACCTTTGATGCTCAGCCTTAACCTTCAAACAAGTCAAACACTTACTGACATACACAGTTATGTCCTTTTTCATACCCGACCATCAATACCTATCTCTAAAGTCATAATACATCTTATCAGCTCCTAGGTGTACATAGTACTTTAACTTATGGGATTCATGTAACACCTCCAAAATCAGGTCGCAGCGGAATGGTAACATTGGGGTGCTACGTCAAAGTACGAAAATCAAGATATAGAAAACGACCTTAAATAGACGTTAAAAATAAGATTCATTCAATGTCATTACAAAAGATCAGAGTTT
>BQNB010053443.1:18190-40012 GCA_026074375.1 Tanacetum coccineum | reverse complement strand
TTAATTCAGTTAAAGACTTTGCAATCTTCGAAAAACCTTCGATAAATCTCCGATAGTATCCGGCGAGTCCTAAGAATTAGCGTATCTCTGTGGGTATGGTAGGAGATGCCCAATCCTTAACTGCTTCAATCTTGGCGGGGTCAACGTGAATTCCTTGACTGTCAATCACTTGCCCAAGAAACTGCACGATACTGATCCAGAATTCACAATTGGAGAACTTGGCATATAATTTCTCCTTTTTGAGTAATTCCAGAATTGTTCTCAGGTGATTTTTGTGTTCTTCTTTATTGCGAGAGTAGATGAGAATATCATCGATGAACACTATCATAAATTTATCCAAGTATGGTTTGCACACACGGTTCACGAGGTCCATGAATACAACAGGTGCGTTGGTTAAACCAAATGGTATTACTTGGAATTCATAGTGTCCGTACCTCGTTCTAAAAGCAGTCTTGGGAATATCTTCATCCCTAACTCTCAGTTGGTGATAGCATGATCTCAAGTCCCAAGGCGAAGTACTTGGTCGGATAAAACCTCTGTCTGCTAACTCTTGTAGTTGGTCAGATAGTTCCTGCATTTCTGAAGGAGCTAATCTGTAGGGTGCTCGGGCCACTGGTGCCGCTCCTGGCATTAAATCGATTTGGAATTCTACTTGGCGAATCGGAGGAAGGCCGGGTAGGTCTTTAGGAAAAACTTCCGGGAATTCTCTGACTACTGGTATATCTTCCAGTCGTCTTTCGTCTGACTTCTTCTCCATTACTTGGGCTATGAAAACTTGACATCCCCTGGATATATATCTTTCGGTTTTAATACAGGATATGAGGCTTAGTCGGGTTTTACTTCGATCACCTCGGATGATCAAAGTTTCACCGTCGATTGGGATGTGGACGACTTTCTCGTCATAGATAATTTTGGCATGATACTTGGACAACCAGTCCATACCAATGACGACGTCGAAACTACCGAGTTTAATCGGCATGAGGTCAATTTCGAAGGGTTGGTTTAACAAAATCAGGGTGCAACCCTGGATAACGGTATTAGTGCCTACTAGGTTTCCATCGGCCATTTCAATGTCATAGGTGGTATCTAATGTAATTGGTGGGATATTAAGCATGGAAGCAAGAGATATGGATACGAAACTTTTATCGGCTCCCGAATCAAATAATACTCTAGCTAGATGTTGGTTTAGAAGGAACGTACCCGTGACTATGTTCGGGTCTTGGTGAGCATTCTTGTTTCCCAGCACGTATGCTCTCCCACGGGCACTGTTGTTTGCTTTCAGGCACTGATTTTTGTAATGCCCTTTCTCCCCGTAGGCATGACAAGGAACTGACACTGGTTGTAGGTTGCTTCTAATGGCTGTCCCCTTGTTTCTGCAGTTCCTGGTCTGGAGGCCCACCTTGTTATAAGTCTGACATTTAATAGTGCAAGGTCCTGTGTGATGCAGGGTGCATCTTTTACACAAGGGAAGGTTTCTAGTATACCTACTGTCTTCAGTTGGGGTGGCAGCATAAGCCTTGACGGTTTCTTGCTGTCTATTTTATTGTTGGTGGTGATCATTGTTACGGTTGTTGTAGTTGTTGTTGTTATTGGTTATGGTTCTTCTATCATCAAACTTTTGTTTATGATCATTAATTCCTTGCACAGAATTGTGCTTTGTTACCTGATCCATTAGCCTCTGGGCTATGGTGGTGGCTTCCTCCAGAGTTTGAGACTTTGAAATGGTAACGTTTCCTTTGATACTTCGAGGCAATCCCCCGATGAAGACTTCCATAAGTTTCTCAGCATTTGGTACCATAGTTGGACATAAGACTGCCAACTCCTAAAATCTTCTAACGTAAGTCTTGAGATCATTCCCTTTTACAGTCAGGCTGTAAAATTCATCCTCCATTTTCTTGACCTCGGTTCGAGGACAATACTTCTTTGTTAAGAGCTTCTTCAATTCGGACCAGGTGGTCTTGTAAGCTTCCTCTATTCCAATAGGCTGGGCAAATGAATTCCACCAGGACAAAGCGTCCTCGGTCAGAGTACCAGTAGCAAATTTCACTTTGCTATCCTCAGTACAGTTACTGCAGAGAAATACCGATTCAGTTCGTTCAAACCAGCGGATGAGGCCAACAGCCCCTTCCGTACCTTTGAAATAGGAAGGTTTGCAGCTCATAAACTCTTTGTAGCTACATTTTCTTGCTACAGGAGTTTCACTTTCTCTGGTGTTCCTATTGGTATTGTCAGCATTTGCCATGGTAGCAGCTTGTGCCTCCAGAGCTGCAGCAACACTATCAGCAACTAGTTTCCTGATGGCGGCCTGAGTCATGGCTGGTGCTGCAGATGTTGATTTCCTCTTGGGAGCCATTCTATCAACATTTACAAGACAACACAAAATAAGAATCCATACAATGATATAGTCATATCACAAGTCATTGTATAATAATCAAAATTTTCATACATAGTGATATTGAAATCATTTGACATAGATATTTATTCGGTACAAGTTCTAACAAAGAAATACACATCCTTTGATATTACATTGCAGGATATAACAGAAAATTTTGGAATCTAAGACTTCCAGAGATGGGCACTCTAACAAGCATCTGACTCATTAGGTTCCTCGGGGACTGGTTCACTTCCCAGTGGTCGCGGTATGATCCACAATGAGTTATCTAACTCCGCAAAGATAGACTCATCAAAGGGATAGTCTGGTGGTGGTGTAGTCGACCTGACCGGTGATGAAGATCCTACTGATGAAGACGGAGATGATGGAATGGGTGATCCCATAGATGCTTAATCTGTCCTCTACGTGGTTGTAAAGGAGTGATCAATGTTAAAATAAGCCTGAGCATTAATCATATCCATGATACCTGGATACAAAGGTTCGAGAAAACCTGGTGGTAAGAGAGCCATAGTAACCTGGATACATAAAGATACGATACATGAATAATCATAATACAGGATATAGGATAGACAACCACGACATACATAGATCTATATCATGAAACAGTGAGGTATAACAGAATCACAACTACATTATGTCATAAATAACTTGTCCAAATATTTTACATAACAAAATATTGCAAGTGTCGATATTTATGCCACACATCCCGTGGTTGGATTTGAAACAAAAGCTGTAAATGACAAGGATCTAGTCTAGTAGTCTGGTGGTCCTCCCTTGTGGTTCTTGAGCTCATGGATCGTGTCCAGAAGACTCTTCATGTCTGATCGGTAGCGAACCTGGATATCCTCGATGAGTACCTCCAGAGTGGAAATCCTGACGCGAGTAAGAACAACCTCGTCGTCATGCCTCATCTGCTCTCTCTGAAATCCAGCAATCTGAGTACGGGCTTCTTGAAGCTCGGTCTCTAGTCTGTCAAAATCTCGCTGTATGATTACTCGGCCATCAACAAGACCTTCTATACCATATTCTATTTGCTCAATGCGTTCAAGGGGGAACTCATCTAAGTGATTCAAAATAACATCGATATGTTCCTCATGGCGCTCCAGACGTGTCATAAGGGTAAGAATGGTGGGCTGTCGAGCCGCAGCAGTCTGAGAACTCTCTCCAATCTTAAATACCCGAGGTGGGGCAGAAAGATCAGTAGAGGAAGATGGTGGTGATAGGAAGCGGGCTTGTTTTCAAGGCGGCATAATCTCCTCAGGGTTAGAGTCTCGGGGATGAGATAATGGTGATAATGGTAACACTGGAGGTGAATGCAAAATGGGTGGTGGAGCAGTAGGAACTTGTGGTGTACGTACCCTCTTCCGGGCCGTGTGAATGAAAGTCATACCATTAGGGTGATACCTGGCTACATGAAAGGTTCGGACTTATAAGGCTGTAGAATTCGAGCCTTTATACAGGGACAAACTGGTGCAGGTGGTGGTGGAATAGTGGATGAGGATGATGAATCAGATGAGTCCTTATTAGTGGCATAATACGCCCGTCTGATCTGCATATACGGATCATCAAGGAAATATGTGATGGCTAGTGGGGCTGAACGATCCTCAGATGGATCCTCTGAAGGGTCAAACTCAGTTTCGAAGTCAGAAGTAGTATTCCCTGATGTGGTTGGGGAATAGTCCGGTGAAGCCGGGGTGTAGTCTGTATAAGAAAAAGCATCCTCAATATCGGAATCAGATAGGATGATAATAGAATGGGTGGATGTAGACATAACTCTGTAACGTGGAAATAAACATAAATCATTTATATTTAACTAACAATTGTGTATCATCTGCTAAGCAAATCTCTTACACACAATGCTTAGGAAAATGTAGTGGCAAAAAGGACTTTCTTGGATGGAAAAAGTAGTTATAGTTTAGGTTTTAACCTTGTTCTCTATATCTCATGAGCTCTGATGCCAATCTGTAACACCCTGATATTTCAACATAGCAGCGGAAGCTAAATTGGGGTATTACTTCATGAAACAACGGTCATAATCATAGAAAACGACTCATAAAGAGACGTTTTGGAAAATTTAGTTATCATTCAACAATATTTCAGAGTTTTACAAAAGGAGGTCCCAAAATGAATATAAAACATAGTGTTTGAATGATAATAAGTTTGGACGTCTTCAAGTCCATGCCACTCCGTGCCTTAAACTGCTAATTACCTGAGATAAAGGTTGAGTGAAATTTACACGTTTCTAATATAATGGTTGAATACAAGTTAACATAAATGGTAATAATTGCAACGAATACAATTATCATGGAAAACAATATTATTGCACTAAGCTCATGACACTCAAACTTTAACATGGAAATCATATCAATGATATTTAAGGAACGAATGTCCTTCTGGAAAGGTAATCTGCCTATTACCCATTATTTCTCAAATATAGTGCGCTTGGTTACCTCACTGGTAAACACAAACGGGATTCGTCAATCCCGATAGATCTATCCACAATATTCGCGTTCACACACAAGTGATTAATGGTTCATGATATAAAGGATATTGGCAATGGAGGTAACTTAGGCAATAATATATCAGGATAGCATACAGTTGGAAAATACTTGTATTCATGGTTTATAGCATGTATCTCCCCATGGGGTTTGGAAAACATATAAAGGTGGGACTATGAACTCACCTTAATAGGGAAATCTGATTGACGTGAAAAGTAACTCAAATGGAAGTAAACGGCTTCGTCACGCAACCTGGGGTAATATGTCAAGTCTTAGTTTGATTGTTTATATTTCAAACTTTATTTCATAAAGTTTAACGTAAATATTAATTTGGTTTATTAATTTGTGAAAATATCGTATCACTGTTCGGGCTATCATAATCCAGAGGTCATGTAGTAAACGTTTGAGGAGCTAGGACACTTTAAATCGTAAATCCAGCAACTCGTCAAAACGTCTACCCAAATGAAAACCCCTCACATGAAATTCCCTAGTAACGTGATACGTTATAGTTTAAATGATAAGATTTTATCTTTTTAAATTTTTTCAAAAGCTAGTAGATGATAAATTATGTTAAATATATAACATAATTTGTATATAAATGTTTCGATCGATGAATGAACGATAAATGTGTCGGGTTTTTAATAAAATCGAGTCTTATAACGTTTAAATATATTTTAATTTAATATATAAAAATGTTCCATTTTACACCCTTAAGAATTCGAAAATGGCAATATATACCCTTGGTATATATTATTTTTCAATTTTAAACCCTTTATATAATTTTATATAATTTAAACCCTATTTTAGAAAGTTAGCAAAACAGGTCCTTGTAGTTTAACTTTAGGATAATTACATTTTAGGCCCGAAAAGTTTATAAGTTTCAAAAGTTACAATATATATCCTCGAAGGACCATTCAATTTGCATTTCTAGTCCAAATTCGTTCGTCGTGTTTTTAATTTCGAAATCGATTTGCAGCATTTAGCTTATTACTATAATCTAAAATAAGTTGGATTTATAAGCTTAAAACTTATGAAATGAGCTTATTTAGCTCGAAAACTCAAAAAGGGTACGTTTGGTTTTGAAATCATAATCCGATGGCTTAGAGCTTTTAGAGTTGTTTCTAGGCTTATAGAAATGACAAAGTAACTTATTGGAATAGCTTTTAAGTTCAGCTTATAGCTTTTAGGGTTTACAAAAATGGTTTTTAGGGTTTTAATGGTGCGTTTGGTTTAGGAAAACCAAACGTGTAGGCTTATGGTTTAAGAGCTTATTTCATGAGATTATAAAAGGTGCATAGGAGCTTATTAGGATCATAATAAGCTTAAGCTAGCTTATTAGTGGGTTCGCATGGATTAGGGTTTCAAAATGGGTCGTTTTTAGGGTTCGGCTTGGTTTAAGAATTTCCAAAATGGTTTTGCTTGCACAAGAGGCTAGAACAAAGCTTATATATGATCTAAAACATGTTAGGAGCTTATTGAACAAGTTGTAGGACTTACTAGATCTTAATACGATTCAAAATGGTTGGATATGGATCAAAAACTTTGGAGATGAATCAAGAACCTCTTTCTCCGTAAACCTTGGCTTCTATTAGCTTAATCCTTTCATTCTTCTCTTCTAGGGCTTGGCTAGTACATCATTTTGAGTATGTGTTTGATTTAGTGGTCAATTATGGAAGTGTGCATGATGTTGACAAAATATAATGCCTAAAAACATTATTAATATTTTTCACATCTTTACGTTTTGATAATCACAAAATATAAAAACGTTCAATGTAAAATTAAACGTAAACAAGTAATTAGTAGTAAATTTTCATTTCGATAATTATATCACTTAAAGGTATGAATAAATAAATGCTTAATGCATTTTATGATCAAAGGAAATTTTATTCAACCTCAAACTTTTATAAAATGTTGTAAACATTTTTTTAAACATTACAAAACATTTTCTACAAATAAAAGAAATGTTTTATTCAAAATAAACATTTTGAAATTCAAATTTTTTGAACTTGTAACGGCTAGAAAAGGTTCCAGAAAAATTACTTCCTACACAAAAGACAAACTTTGGGGAGGCCCTATTAGCCTTGGGAGGACCCTTTATATACACGGGCGGCCCCTTAAGTTTAAAGGGGACCGCCAACCTATTTAAGGGGACCGCACATAGGTAGACGCTTCCCACGTTGTCTATAAATACTGGGACTTTTTCACCGACTATTTTCTCACCTTTTGCACTCAAGGTTTCTGCCCAAAACAGACTAACATTCTCCTCTCTAAAAATCCTTGATCATTTAATATAAAGCTTTGTTTCAAGTGATCCAAGCTCAATTCCCTCAAGTGCTAAGAGAAAGAATACTTCTTATCATCAAGTTTGAAGAAGTATTACACCTTTGTTTGTTGTGTTGTTGCAATCTTATTGCATTCATATCATAACTTGTAAATCTTTTGTAAAATTTTGTTCGCAAAGGTTATGTAGTTACTAGATCTTGGCGATCTTTGTAAGTATAGTTAGATCGTGGTGATCTTACTGAGTAGTGCTATATAGTTGTGATATAAGTAGTATTGTGAAGAAGTCTTGAAGTTGTGAAGAAGTCATGAAGTTGTGAAGTCGTAAACAAGTTGTGAAGTTGTGTTGTGATAGATTGGTTCTAGCTAAGATTAGAACTCGACATTTAGCTTTGTGTCGTAAATCGGTGTAAGCAACGTTGTGTACGGTTTTCTCCGCCATAAGGGAGCTTGTTGACATAGTGAAGAAAACTCTCGAGTTAGGTGCTCGGGGAGTGAAGTAAGGCGAAGAGGTGCTTCGTTGTCGAACCACTATAAATCCTCGCATTGTGGTTTGATTGTTATTACTCTTATCTCTTGTCTTGCATTACTTTCTCATACTATCTTATTAATTGTTTAGATAGGTATATTGTTTATATTGTGCAAGAATTGAATTCACATAAAGTCGAATCTAGAATTTTTACAAACACTTTAAAACCTTAAATTAAAAAGCGGTAAACTATTCAACCCCCCTTTTAGTTTTCCACAATTGTTATTCATAGAGCCACGGCTAAACAAGATTTAAAATAAATAATTGTATTTAAAACTTGAATTCGATCTATGGGAATCGGAAAATTTTTAGAAGGGCAAATCTATGCAAAGACTACCACTATTTTGAAAGTGATAGATTTATTTATTTGGAAAAATAGATTCGAAAACTTAATTGTGAATCAAAAGATCTAGATCTTTGGCAATTTTATTACCGATGGTGTTTTACATCCTATTCAAAATAACCCGAAACTAAAAAGGAAGAAGTTGTACTTTTCATAAACAAATGATGATCTTACAAAGAAAACTTGCTAAAATCATAATGAAGCTAAAATTGGTTTATTTATACTGTTTTGCCACAAAAAGAATACGAACGAATTTTTATGTGCCAACGCAAAATAATTTGTGATACATTTGTTAATCACTCATCAAGGTAATAATCAAGTCAAAAGTAACAAAATGATTCTTCTTGATTCAACAATATGAAAACAATTACATTTCCGGAAGAGGAATCAATAGATAATGCCTTTGCAAAATTTAACACTATTATTAGTAGTCTAAAAGCACTTGATGAAGGTTTTTCTAGCAAGAATTGTGTTAGGAAGTTTCTTAGGGCATTACATCCAAAATGGCGTGCAAAAGTCACGGCGATTGAAGAATCAAATAATCTAACAACCTTGCTTCTTGACAAACTTATTAGAAACTTGAAAGTTTATGAAAAGGTAATAAAGAAATATTTCGAAACGGTCAAAGGAAAGAAAGAACAAAGTAGATCTCTTGCATTAAAGGTGAAAATGAAGTAATGATGAATATAGCTCAAGCTCGGATAGTGAAGACGAAAGAGTATGCTTATGGCCGTAAAGGTATTCAAGAAATTCTTCAAGAGACGAGGAAGATTTGTACAGGAACATCCACGAGGCGATAGAAAAACATTCCAAGGAAGTAGAAACGATGGTTATGGTAAAAGTAAAAGAAAATATTTTAGATGTGGTGATCCAAATCACCTCATTGGAGGAGCATGGAGCGATAATGGAGAAGATGAAATGGAAAGGACTAAAGATGAAACTTGTCTTGTAGCTCAAGCGGCCGGTGAAATATGCTTAGGAATAAACTTGGAACCCGATGAGTGGATAAAATATATTGATGCTATAAAACATGAAACGGTAATCGAAAGTTGTTTTTCTTCATTACAAAGCATACATGGAGGAAACGTAATCTTTGGAAGCAACTTGCGCGGTAAAATCATAGGCAAAGGTACGATTTCTCAAGACTCCCTAATAATTGAAAATGTTTAGCACATAGATAACTTAACATACAACTTGCTTAGTGTTGGACAAATATGTGATAAGAAATGCAAAGTAATATTTACCGAACACGATAGCGAAATAATCAAAAACGAAAAAGTTATAGGTAAAGGAATTAGGAAAGGAGGATTATATGTAATGAAACTAGGAAATAAACCGGAAGACAAAATATGCCTTGCAACATTAGACGAAAATTCCACACTATGGCATAGAAGATTAGGTCATGCTAATATGCAACTAATTCAATCATTAGCGTCTAAAGAATTAGTTAGAAATCTACCTAAACTTAAATACGACCAACATTTTTGTGATGCTTGCAAAGTTGGAAAGCAAGCTCACGTAAGTCACAAGGCCAAAAATATAGTCTCAACAACTAGATGCTTAGAACTACTTCACATGGATTTGTTTGGCCCCTCCGCCATACGAAGCTATGGAGGAAATCGTTATACCTTAGTAATTGTAGATGACTATTCTCGATACACTTGGACTAGATTCTTAGCAAATAAAACCGAAGCCTTCGAAGAATTTGAAATATTTAGCAAAATGATCCAAAACAAATTAGGATGTTCTATTGTATCAATTAGAACGGATCATGGTCGGGAATTTGATAATGAAGTACAATTTGGAAAATATTGTGATTTAAATGGGATATCTCACAATTTTTCCGCTCCTCGTACTCCACAATCAAATGGGGTAGTAGAACGAAAAAATCGCACCTTACAAGAAATGAGTAGAACCATGTTAAATGAACAATCCATTCCTCAAAAATTTTGGTGCAATGCGATCGATACATCAACTTATATAATTAATAGAGTTTCTATTAGACGTATTTTGGGAAAAACTCCACACGAGTTGTTAAGAGGAAGGAAACCAAACCTTAACTATTTTAGAGTATTCGGAAGTAAATGTTTTATTCTTCATACAAAAGATTACCTAACCAAGTTCGACCCAAAGTCGTATGAAGGTGTTTTCCTAGGATATTCGCAAAATAGTAAAGCATACATAATATTTAACAAACAAACAATGAGAGTAGAAGAATCATTAAATGTAACTTTCGATGAAACTCCACCTCTACCTAAAACATCACCATTGGAAGATGATGAATTAGTCGAAGAAGAAGCTTTGGGTTAGTAAAATACAAAAACCGCATTGGCAATTGATCTTGAAGATAATCAAATTGTAAATATTAAAGAATCTAAAACTCATCCCCTAGAAAACGTTATTGGTAATCTAAATCAAAGAACTCTTAGGTTGCAAGCTTAAGACAAAAGCAATTTCTTTTGCTTTATCTCCACATTAGAACCTAAAAATATAAATGAGGCATTAAAAGATGAAAATTAGGTAATGGCCATGCAAGAGGAACTAAACCAATTTAAAACAAATGATGTTTGGGAACTAGTCCCAAATCCCATGGATATGACCATCATAGGAACAAAATGGGTATATAGAAATAAACTCAATGAAAATGGTGTCGTAACTAGAAACAAAGCTAGTTTAGTCTCCCAAGGTTATAATCAACAAGAAGGAATTGATTATGACGAAACATATGCACCCGTAGCTAGACTAAAGTCCATAAGAATACTTTTGGCTTATGCTCAAATGGATGTGAAGAGTGCATTCCTTAATGGTTTTATCAATGAGGAGGTTTACGTGGCACAACCTTCGGGATTCATTGACTTCGTAAAACCTAATTATGTCTATAAACTTAAGAAAGCTCTTTATGGTCTAAAAAAAGCCCCAAAAGCTTGGTATGATCGATTAAAAGCCTTTCTTATTAAACATAATTACTCCATGGGAATGATAGATAACACACTCTTTACTAAAAAGAAAGACTACAATCTCATTATTGTCCAAATATGTGTTGATGACATTATATTCGGATCAACTTGTCAAGAAATGTGCGATGACTTTGCCAAGATCATGCATGATGAGTTCGAAATGAGTATGATGGGGGAACCTATATTTCTATTTCTTCTTTAGGATTACAAATAAAACAATTAGAAGAGATGAGGAATCATTTTAATCAAAGCAAATATATAAGGAAATTACTTAAGAAATTTGGACTAAAAGACTCTAAAGCTAATAAAAACCCATATGTCTACGAAACCAACTCACAGATGACCGAAGAAAGTGAGTCCGTCTATAATACCATATATATGAGGCATGATAGGTATTTATTATAATTATTGCAAGTTAGACACGGAAATTATTTTTGTGTTTGCCTTTGCGCCCAGCTTTTTAAGAGGATCCAAAACCTCTCACCTATGAAGCGGTTAAACGTATCTTCTTCCGATACTTAAAGGGACTAATACGCCAATTTAAGATATGGTATCCTAAGGGATTCGGCATAGAAACAATGGT
This sequence comes from Tanacetum coccineum, assembly GCA_026074375.1. Lineage (NCBI taxonomy): Eukaryota > Viridiplantae > Streptophyta > Magnoliopsida > Asterales > Asteraceae > Tanacetum > Tanacetum coccineum. The sequence continues at coordinate 28,430 of BQNB010053443.1, read as the reverse complement.
GTATGCGGATTCGGGTCATGCGAGAGATTACATAGATCTCAAGAGCACTAGTGGTGTTTTCCTGTTTATGGGATGTTTCCTAACATCTTAGTTTTCGAAGAAGCAAACCACTCTTGTCATCTCCACAACCGAAGCAGAATATGTAAAGCGGCCGAAAGGTCATTTCCAATGAAGCTCTATGGATGAAACAAGCTCTCATAGACTATGGCGTTAGGTTAGATGACATCCAATAATGTTGATAACAAATGGGGCTATAGACTTAAGTAAGAATCCCGTTCAACACTCACAAACAAAACACATTGAGATTCGCCATCACTTCCTTCGCGATAATGTTCAAAAAGGAAATATCTCTATAGAAAAGGTCTCATCGGAAGACAACATAGCCGATATTCTAACTAAACCACTTAAACGTGAGCCTTTTTAACTACTTACGTTCTTATGTCCTAGGAATGATTGTAACAAATTGATTAAGTTTTCGGCGATAATAAAGAATGATAATCATCAATGAACATTTGTCAAAATTTGAGAAAAAAAAAGTTTAATAGGGGTGGCCCCTCTAATTCATAAATTAAAGGGCGGCCCTCTTAAATTTATAGAGGGGACCACCAGACTTTAAGGGAGCACGCCACCTGACTGACAAATTAATTATTTTTTTCCAGTGTCAGTTTTTATTTTTACACAATAATCATAAAAAAAAAAGATTTTTTTTTTTGGGAAAAGTCTATAAGCAAACTTTTATAAATTCTCCTATCCAAATGCATATCTCATTATACATATATACAATAATCCCAATCTATTATTTTCCAAAAAGTTTTTCTCACAACTAGAAGCACATGAAAATCAATTTTCACATATTATTGAGATATGCTAAAAACATTTTTCACATATGCATAATGTTCTCTTACTTGTTGTCAAAAGTATATAATCTAATATATATTTTCGACAATCTTCGTTGAGCAAAATTAAATCAAAGAGCCAACCCCAGTTAGTTATGAATTAATAATTTTACTTGGATTATTTCTTAGGTTTTACATGTCTTAGTGTCGAAATAATCGCAACTCCACATTTGTCGCACTTAGGCACACACTAGGATTTGCACAAAAGTTTGGTTCGTTTTTAACTTAACCCCCTTATCAAGGAAAATTCTTTGTGTATTATATCTAGTTACTATTTCATATGTTATTCACCCTTATGATCTTCAATTCATATATGAGTATATGCCAAAATTATGTGAAATAGGTTATCCTACATCTTGTCATACATATGTAGAATGTTAAATGCTTAAGTGATATGTGCTAAAAATCTTAATTGCCATAAAAGGATGGACTTGCTGCAAATTAACCACCAAAACAGAAACCTTCATACAAAATTTTGAAAAAAATCAAATTTTGGGAAATCTGGGAAATGCCAGTAGGCGGCCCCCTTAATTTATAAAGGGCGGCCCCCTTAATTTTAAGGGGACCGGCCTAGGCAAACTCGGGTAAAACGGTATTTTCACCTCCCTTTAACTAAATACCCTCTAGACTTAGCTATTGTTTCCCTAAATTCACAAACATTTCTTGGATTTGATCCTTTAAATGTTCATTCTTTCCAATTTAAACCTTTCCTCCACTATAAATACCTTCTCATCCATCATCATCACAATCATCCTCACCAATAATATCTCCTAACAAACCCACATCCAAACCATCAAGGGTAGCCAAAATAAATGTGAAACCCATTTGGAGGAAGAAACTAAACCCTTGTAACACATCTAATCGGGCTGTCAATGTAACTCACCCTACACCAATGCCAAAAAAAAACACTCACTCCTCCATCATCAACAACTCAAGAAAGCAATCACCCCATCAAGCTTACCAAATCCTAACATTATGAACACAACCACATCACCACAAAGGTTCTCACATCTCCCATTTCCCATCTCACTCCATCAATCACATGTTACCTCTCACCAACCATCAAACTTCATCTCAAAGTAACAACCAAACTCCTTACATTAAGGACACTCTCACATCGAAACAAGTTGTCTCACATCCTCCACTTCCCATATCACCCATCAACTTACATGAAACTCACACTCAAGTTCCACCTCAAAGTGACAACCAAACTTAACACACATCACCTCCATCTCCAAGTAGAGAAACCCTAGTTAATGACATTAATCAACTACAAGACCTATCAAACCTCTTATCCATGCATCTCTCTCAACAACAAACCAACATTCCCTTATCACCTTACTCTCCAAACCTTCTACACACTCTTAACATGAACCAAGTTAAAACCCATGTTGGGTATTGCCCTTGTTGCATCTTCACCCAAAAATAATTCCTTGCTTTAAGTGAGGATATCAATTGGATTGAATTCCTTCTCACTCGACCACATTCATCTCTTAGAGTTCAAATAGACTACCCTTCCACAACCGCCTCCGGTCCAAACTCACCATCAACAACCAACTAACTTCATAATATGCCTACAAATAATCGTCAAACCCTTTTGTGTCGCAAGCAAGTCAAAAATCATTCTATGGCTATTTAGGATTTTCTTTTATGAAGGTGTAAATATTGCTTCTAAAGCCAAATTTTTTTTTTCTATTTATGATATGCTTGGTGTTTGTTCACACATATTGTCCTAAATGAATGAAAGCATATTTTGCTTTGATGTTTGCCTTGCACTTTCATATTTATTCCTTCCTTCTTTGCTACATTTAGAAATATGTTTATTGTTCTAAAGACTCTTTTTGTACCAAAAACCATAGCTCGATTCCTTGGTGCCCTGATACATTTGGAGACCTACTGGTCGGACCTTCACTATAGTAAAAAATGCGTGCCCTTTAACTAGGATTACCACAATTGCTGAAGTGCCCCTTAGGAAACTAACTGCTCTAGAAACTGATACACCTAAGCCAGTTGTAACATTGGTTTACTCAAGAAAACTTAGGAAATCTAAAACTAATGTTCCTGTTAGCAGACCTAAGATTATTAAATCTATACCTGCTAACAACAAGGAACCCAGTAAATCTTGGGGATCTATAGTTTTCGATGTTCCATTTTCCTCTCTTGATGAATACAGGTCGTCTAAATTGTTCTCTAGTATTTGGACTCTGGCTGCTCCAAGCATATGACCGGAGATCGCTCTCAGCTCACCAAATTCTTCAATAAATTTTTGGGTACTTTAAAATTCAAAAATGATCACGTGGCAAAGATATTGGGATATGGTGATTATCAAATTAGGAATGTTACGATCTCAAAGGTTTACTACGTGGAAGGACTTGGACATAACTTATTCTCCGTTGGGCAATTCTATGATTCGAACCTTGAAGTTGATTTTCGTCAACACACCTGCTTTATTCGTAATCTAGAAGGTGTTGATCTATTGACAGGATCTCGAGGCAACAATCTATATACACTGTCTCTTGGAGATATGATGGCGTCCTCTCCTATATGTCTCTTGTCAAAGGTATCAAAGACTAAGTCATGGCTATGGCATCGACATTTGTTATAACAATCCGCAATTTTCATAAATGTAAATATCCATGTATTAAGTTAGATGATGTACAATCTATCAATTATATATGAACTCACCTTTTTCAGGGAAATTTTTTGCTTTATTATATTACATTACTTTGCCAATATCTCAATATGCAATATATCCTGCATAACTAAAGTTAACAGGATCAGGCAACCTACATATGGAAATCCTATCATCATATATGTCAAGAAAACATCATAAAATGTCAAGTCAATATCATAATATCATTTTTACAAAGTACATTACTCATATAAGGTGCCATTTGCAACACTATATCAAAACAAGCTTTAAACCATTATCGGATGCCTCTAAACCCTAAATTCATGAAAGATTAACATCTAAAGTGAATATACAAGCTATTAAAGCATATGTACAAGTAACATAACAACTCATATGAATATACATTCTCTCCAAAGAAAGATACAAGTTTTAATACATAATGTACAAGTCATTAATGCATGATATCCAAAATAGCCATTTTACCTCCGTTTTCATTCTAATTTCTTCACCACCACTTATGTACAAGCTAATACACTCAATATACAATGTATAAACCCTAATTATTCTATTCATAAGCTTTCATACATCTTTTTGCACTAAAAACCCTAATTCAAAACCCTAAACCCTAAAACCGAGCTAGTTTCTAAACCGTGACCCGTTTCTTTGTTTTTATATATTGTAAACTCAAACCAACTCTCAAATAAGTTTTAATAACATTAATTATAACATTATAAATCACATTCCATCATCATTTCACCATATTAACAATAACGTACAAGAAATAAAACTAGAAAACCCTAATTGTGCCCTAATTGGAACTTTGGACCCGTTTACTCGTTTTTAACCATTTCAATCTTGAACAACCAATCAAATACCATTATAAACTCATAAAATGAATTTACAAATCATTATCTATCATTAACTTGGCAATGTGCAAGAAATCAAAGCCTAGAAAAACCTAACGAATCCAATATAAACCCTAATCCAACCCGCGGCTTATTTATTTCATTTCGACCCATTTTAACTTAAACCAACGATTAATCCTCATTGATAATCCATTATACAATGCCTAAGATCAATATTCTATCAACCTTGATCCATTATACATGAATTATAAGCCAAGAAAGTAAAAGAAACCCTAAACGAGCCCATTTGGAACCCGCGACCTCATTTCTTCATTTTTGACCCGTTTTAACTCAAACCAATTGCTAAATCCTATTAACACTCCTTATTACAGACCTTAAGATCATATTATAAATACTTTTGATCATTGTACACGAAAGGTAAGACTAAAAACTCACAAAACCTAAACCGAACCCAAAATAGACCCGTGAGGGTTCATGGCTCATTTTAACCCATTTCCAAGTGTACCCATGTGCATGTACCTCCAAGAACACCTTCTAGATACTCCTAAGCAGCTTATACACCTCCTTAAACCTTTCTTTGGTCTCAAATGAAGCCACATGGCCCCCTTGGTGACTCATTTCTGCCGTGACATCACTAAGACCAAAACACCTCACCAAAGCTACTTCCTAGCTTATACAACACATCTAATAGCTTCTCCACATCCCTACCTAGCTTTTACACATGTCCCATCTCAGATTTCAAGCATACCTTAAGCTTTAAGGATCATATGACTATAAATAGGAACCTAAATCATTCATTTTTCTTCATCCCCCACTTCCTCCTCTATAACCCTTACATAGAAGCAATCATTTGCTCTAATAGATCCTAAGAGGTCTTAAGAAGGCTCAAGTTCAGAAAGGAAGCAAAAGAAACCAAGAAACGAAGCCCTGGAGTCGTTATTCTAGGCGTACGAAGCCGAAAGTCCCGATTTTGACCCATTTCTAAGCCATAAGCTCAAGACCAGGTTCTCTAAGCTTATATTCTGCTTTCATAACGTCATAATGTTCATATGATCTTGCTAAAATCATAATATAAAGCTTTGAAATCAAAAACCTATGTGTTATACCTTTTTGATCCAAAACCGTACACCCGAAACCCTAATTTCATGTTTTTACTTAAACTATGAGCTAAGCTTGTAAACTATTGTTATAATCTATCCTAATAAGCTTATATAATGTTAAAATAAGTACTTTGATAAGTCATGAAAGAATTTGACCTTAAAACCCGCGTGTTTTCATTATGAAACCCTAATTTGACCCGTTTTGCTTCATAGCTTAACAAATCGTCATGTTTTGTAATTATAATCCATGCAAGGGGTATATATCGTAACTTTCAGAAACTTATAACTAAAAGGACTAAAAATGTCATTTTATCAAAGTTATAACTATAGGGGTCTATTATGTCACTTTTCAAAGTCCAAGGTTTACTTGGTATATCTTTTAAAGTTTAAGGACCAAAGTCGTAAAAGTGCAAACTCCGAGGGTATATTCTGCCATTTTTCAAACTCAAGGGTCTTAAACGTAACATTTTGAAAAAGTATAAAATCATATTCAAAATATTACCCACCATAACTTTAATTAACGTTGACGTGCTTAACATCTCCAGATATTGAATAAAATGCTTAAAACTGCTTATGTTATAACTATTATATCAATCATTATCGACGTGCCTTCAAAAATCATGTCACGGATCCATATCATACCACAATACTAGGGAGCTTTGTATTAAGAAGTTTCATCTTGGTATTACGTTCTGACTGAGTTGTTGGGTTTACAATTTAAAATGCCATAGCTCCTCAAACGTTTACTGAATGACTTCTGAATTATGATGGCCTGAACGGTGTTATGATAATCTTTATATTAAAATCAACATCAATATTCAAAAATTACATATTCAATCAAACTAAGACTTAACATATATTCCCAGGTTGCCTGTGACGAAGCCATTACTATTCATATCATATACATTGCTATCAATTTCCCTATAACTGTTCAGGTGAGTTCATAGCCTCGCTTTTTAATCTTTTTATAAACCCGTAAGGGGGATACATGCTATAAACATGAATGCAATTATTTTTGTATGCTTTTTCAATTTACTATTGCCTAAGTAACTGCTTTGCCTTTAAGTCCCCATAATCATGAACCGTTAAAATTACTCTCGTAGTAAAGCCGAGATGTTAGAGAATAGATCTATTTAGGATGGAATCCCCGGGTTGGTTATATCCAATAATGATAACCAATTGCACTCTCATTCAGAAATCCCGCGGGTCATTGGGCCCAATAGGCACCCGCAGGTGGCTATATAACGTATCTTTATAACCTTAGGCTTCGGATTCTATGAGCTAATGGAAATAATAAATATGTTTTCAATTACTGGGTGTATATCGCAACGTAACCCAAACATTATCGCATTTGCATTCAAATTATAATACACTAAACCTATGGATTTCACTTCAACTTTGTTTGTTGACTTTTCAAGCATGTTTATCTCAGGATATTAAGCAATTCTACGGCACAGAGTGGGCATGGACTCGAAGATGGCTTGAAACTATTATCTTATCATTCAAACATGATGTTTTAGATTTTGGGACCTGCATTTTGTAAAAGCTCTGATTATAATGAATGATAACTAAATTTTTCCAACAACGTCTCTTTTGAGTCATTTTCTATGATTATGAGTGTTGTATCCATGAAGTAATACCCCAGATTAGCTTCCACTGCTATATTGTAAAAATGGGGGTGTTACATTTGTCTCATCTGAACTTTGGTGCAATCAACCATTTAGCTAGACACGGTCTTGTAAGAGGTCTCCCTAAGCTAAAATTTGAAAAGGACCATCTGTGTTATGCGTGTGCAATAGTCAAAAGCAAGAAGAAACCCCACAAACCTAAATCTGAAGACACCAACCAAGAAAAACTCTATCTTTTGCACATGGATCTTTGTGGCCTAATGCGTGTCGCAAGTGTTAATGAAAAGAAGTACATCCTCGTCATTATCGATGATTACTCTTGATTTACATCGGTAAAGTGCTTAAGGTCAAAATATGAAGCTCCAAATTTCATAATCAAGTTTCTCAAGATGATTCAACTACGGCTTAAGGCACCTGTCTGACGAATCAGAACAGATAATGGAACTGAATTTAAAAATCAAACTTTGCGTAAATATTATAAGAAGGTTGACATCTCTCATGAAACATACGTTGCTCGCTCTCCACAGCAAAATGGTATCGTTGAAAGACGTAATCGTACGCTAATTGAAGCTGTCTGCATAATGTTGATTTATGCAAAAGCTCTGTTATTCTTATGGGCAGAAGTAGTTGATACCGCATGTTATACCCAAAATCGTTCCATCATACGTCTTTATCACGGCAAAACACCATATGAGCTGTTACATGACAAACTTTCTGACTTATCATTCTTCTACGTATTTGGTGCACTTTATTATCTGACAAATGATAGCGAGAACTTAGGAAAGTTACAACTGAAAGCTGATATTGGTATTTTCATTGGCTATGCACCCACAAAGAAAGCATTTTGAATTTACAACCGACGTACCAGACGAATCATTGAAACAATTCATGTAGATTTTGATGAGCTGACAACAATGGCTTTTAAACATAACAGTTTAGACCCGCACTTCATGAAATGACTCCTGCAACAATCAGTTTATGACTCGTGCCAAACCCTCCTCCTTTAACACCGTATATACCACCTTCAAGAACTGATTATGATATTTTGTTTCAACCACTGTTTGATTAATTACTCAATCCTTTACCTAGTATTGATCCTCCAGCACCTGAAGTCATTGCTCCAAATGCTGAAGTAGTAGATCCAGCACCTGCTGAATCAATCGGTTCACCTTCCTCAACAACTGTTGACCAAGATGCACCATCACCTAGTAACTCACAGACTTCACTTGAAACTCAATCTCCTGTCATTTCTATCGATGTTGAAGAAGAGAATCAAGACTTAGATGTTGCACACATGAATAACGATCCATTCTTTGGAATTCCAATTCCATAAAACGATTCTGAATCTTCTTCTTCGGATATTATTCCAACTGTTGTGCACACTGTTGCTCCTAACTCAGAACATGTTAACAAATGGACTAAGGATCATCCTTTATACAACATCATCGGTGAACTCGAAAGACCTGTTTCCATAAGACTCCAACTACATGAACAAGCCTTATTTTGTTACTATGATGTTTTCCTCACATTAATTGAACCAAAGACTTATAAAAACGAATTAACTCAATCATGTTGGATTGAAGCAATACAAGAGGAGCTAAATGAATTTGAACGTCTTAAAGTCTGGGAACTCGTTCCTCATCTAGATAAAGTGATGGTTATTACTTTAAAATGGACCTACAAGGTGAAACTTGACGAATTAGAAGGAATTCGAAAAAACAAGGCTTGATTAGTTGCACGTGGTTACCGTCAAGAAGAAGGAATTGATTTTGAAGAATCTTTTGCTCTAGTAGCTAGACTTGATGCTATTCGAATATTCCTCGCATATGCTGCTCATATAAATATGATCGTTTACCAAATGGATGTAAAAACGGCATTCTTAAATGGCATTCTGCACGAAGAAGTTTATTTCAACCAACCGGATGGGTTTGTGGGTCAAGACAATCCGAATCATGTGTACAAGCTCAAGAGGGATCTTTATGGGTTGAAACAAGCTCCTCGCTCGTGGTACGATCTATTGTCGAAGTTTCTACTCTCTCAGGAATTCTCTAAAGGAACTGTGGATCCCACATTGTTCATCAGACGACAAGGCAAAGATATTCTCTTGTTACAAATCTATGTTGATGATATAATTATTGCGTTTACTACACCTGAACTATATGACCAATTTTTAAAAATAACGTGTTTAAAGTTTAAGATGTCGATGATGAGCAAAATATCATTTTTTTCTAGAACTACAGATCTCACAAAGTCCCAGAGGCATCTTTCTAAACCAGTTAAAATATGCTCTTAAATCTTTGTAAAAATATGGTATGGAATCTAGTGACCCCGTAGATACTCCTATGGTGGAGAAATCTAAACTGGATGAAGATACACAAGGGAAAGCCGTTGACCCTACACACTATCGTGGAATGGTTGGCACCCTAAGAGGAACCGTTAATAGGGGACTTAGGTATCCAAAGGATTCTTCTATTGCTCTAACAGCTTATGTAGACGCTGATCATGTAGGTTGCCAAGATACTAGACGAAGTACATCTGGAAGTATGTAATTATTAGGATAAAGGCTTGTTAGCTAGTCATCAAAAAGGCATAAAAGCGTTGCGATGTCCAGTACGGAAGCTAAATATATAGCCTTGTCTGGATGTTGTTCTCAAGTCCTTTGGATGAGATCACAGCTTACCGACTATGGCCTTGGATTCAATAAAATTCCAATGTATTGTTATAACAAAAGCGCTGTTGCCTTATGCTACAACATTGTTCAACATTCTCGATCAAAACATATTGACATCAGATTCTACTTCATAAAAGAGCAAGTTGAGAACGGAGTAGTAGAGCTTTACTTTGTCAATACAGAGTATCAGCCAGCGGACATCTTCACTAAAGCCCTTTGCAGAGAAAGAATTAAATTTCTTATCAACAAGCTGGGAATGCGAAGTTTTATGTCGGAGACCCTGAAACAATTGGCAGATGAAACTAAAGAATAGTGGTGGTACCAATTCAAATATCTTGTAGGTATAATATTTATATATATTATGAACTAGAAAAACCAAAAAGATTTTTCATTTTCAGATAAACTTTATAAAAACAAAATACAAAAAATATAAAATCTTTAAAACCA
>BQNB010053443.1:1653-14668 GCA_026074375.1 Tanacetum coccineum | reverse complement strand
ACATTGAAGATACAATCACAAGTTAATACCTAGGAAGGTACATTAAATTTGAATACAATAAAATAACCAAGTTAGCCGACGTCCCTTTACACTTGTTTCGTGCATTTTCCTGCTTCCAACGCCCCTTTTACTAGCCACTTCTTCCTTCCCTCCAATGACTACACATCTGTCCCTTCCCGTCTTCACAGCACCTACGAATTCAACCATTTTAGCTTTCCCATTAACCATAGCTCTTTTATATATGGTTACAACACCTTGATTTTCCATTTCTACACATACACTCATCCTCAAATACCTTTTCTTTTCCCTTACTACCTCCATTAACCAAAGTTTTCATTCGCTTTTTATCTGCACCCTCATCCTCAAATACTTTTTCTTTTCCCTTACTACCTCCATTAACCAAAGTTTTCATTCGCTTTTTATCTGCACCCTCATCCTCAAATACTTTTTCTTTTCCCTTATTACCTCTATTAACCAAACTTTTTTCTCTTTCTACCTGCACCCTCATCATGAATCACACTTGTTTTCTTGCTCTTGCTGATCTTTCTTTTAAAACTTGTGTCAAAAGGAGTGGAACTACAGCACCTCAAGCCAGCGTCATCTTCTTCCCATTCTATGTTTTTATAATAATATTTTGCCAAGTTTTGTTTCTTATGAGCAACATACAAGTGTATGGAACCATTCTTTACAACAACATCAAAGAAGGAATGAACATCATTATCAGTGTGCAATAAATTCAAACCTTTGTCAAGTGATTTTTTTTGTATATGGTAGAATAATGCCCATTTATGTTCATCAATCTCAGACATAATATGATTAAGGCATCTTGTAAATACATCTTTATCATGGGTGAATGCAGAAACACAACTAACTGATCCATTAACATACCTAAGAGGATCATATTCAAAATAGCCTTTTGTATGAATTTTAAAAACCACTTCTTCTTCTTTCATATGAATTTCATCAGAGGTTTCACCGGGAAGCGTGTCTGAATTAAACATTAAATTTATATATTCAGATAAAAACATCATACAAAATTAATAATTACAACAAAGCCCTAATTTATAATCATAGAATATTCAGATCGCAGTACTCCGATAAACGACATAGATTTTTTGTTTTCGATCGGTAACTGAAAGTTGGAAGTGGTGTTCTTTTTGTTCTTTTGTGTTGGTCCCATATTCGATTATGCTTTTATGCTGATTGTGTGGTCCTCCACATTGAAAAGGCAATTGTTATATTGATAAACAAAATTGGTCCTTGTGGTATAACCATTTGGTAATATTTTACCTCAAAACAAATTAAAGACAAATTTGAAAACCACATATAAAGGAAGTAATCATCAGGACTAGAAACTAAAAATGACACAATCATTAGTATTTGCATACTTATTTATAGATTGTGGGAAATAAATGGCCCAAACATGTAATTATCTAAAATTTTAATGTACAATAAATGGGCTATTTTGCTACCACAAGGCCCAATCATGTAATTATCTAAAATGACACAAGGCCCAAACATGTAATTAATGTACAATAAATGGGCTATTCTGCTAACACAAGACCCAATCATGTAATTATCAAAAATCTTAATTCAACTCTTTACAAGTTTTGAAATTATGTTTTGTAATTAATATAATTCATTTTTTTTAATATTAGGTATTTATTTTATAACCAACGTTAATAGATGTTTTTATAATAGATTAAGAGTTTCTTATGCTATATGCGGTCGTTGATCATTATTGATGCTGCACATCTTAAAGGGACTTACCTCGACACAAACATTGTTATTGTTGGAATGGATGGGAACAACCAAATCATACCTATTGCTACTGGTGTAGCCCAAGGTGAGTCTAATGAGTCGTGGACCTGAATTTTGAGCAAGTTGAAAGATTGCATCGGGGAAGTACCAAATTTAACAATTATATCTGATAGGCATTATGCGATTACACATGCATGCAAGAACGTGTTTCCAAACTCTTTTCATGCTTATTGTTGTCGTCATTTGATGATGAATTGCAATATGCAAAGCGATAAGCTAAATGGTTTATACTGGAAGACATGCAAAGCCTACACAATTCCTAAATTTGAGAAATTAATTTCTTTAATTCGTTGTGTACGACCGAATGCTCACAAAAAACTTGTCAAAGCTGGGTTTAGCAAATGGTCTAGGGCACTGTGCCCTACAACAAGATACAAATACATGACATCAAACAGTGTTGAATCAGTAAATGCGTTAACAAAGGACGTGTGAAAATTACCAATCACAGCGCTAATGGATTGGTTTAGAGATCTGCTTTAAAATTGGTATTATGAACGTCGAGCTAAGCATCAAGGTATGAATTAGTAATATTGAACTAACTCTTTTCGATAGAACTAGTTTGTATCCTAAATAACATGAAGCATTCGTAAATTTTTTTATTAGATGCATGATGAGGTGTCATTTTAAACACTTTTTCGGGGTCATTTAACCCCTTAAATCATTCATTTATGCCCCAAAATAGGTACTTAATCGTTCCTTTTTAGGTATTTAGCATTGGGAAGGCATTTAAAGGAAATATACGTGACTTGGGCTCATTTGGAGAAGAAACGGACAAGATTACGAACCAACACCAAGACTCTTCAAGATTTACGTCACCATTTATACACGACGTCGTCACACTTCATCTAGTGATGACGTTACAACATCTCTTAACGACGTCAACCCGCACCGTCTCAACTCAGATCTAGAAGATTCTACTTTATGACGGCGTCACGATTAAAACGCGACGCCATCATAATGATATTCTTATAAATATAGACCCGAAATTAGGGTTTTGTGTGTGTAACTTTAGAGTAAAAAGGAGGACGAACCCTAGTTCGTTTGGCAGCTTATTAGGACAATTTTAGGGCTTCAAAACCTTATTGTACCTCCTTTAATTCATGTTTTAATCAAGTAAGACTATCTTAATCATTCAATATGTCTTGTTGTTTGATTCTTTATTGTTCTTGCTTTATCTTTAACATGCTTGGCTAAACTCCTTATTGTATTCATTTATGATTGTATGAAACCTAGAATGTAGATCTTAGTAGTGTTGCTTCTTGTGATGAATATGCATGTTAGCTTTAGAAAACCAGCTTTTGTATGTATCGCTGTGTGTTGATTATGTCCAGGGAAGGAAACATGATTGTGTAGAAAAGAGGATAACATCGGGTAACAGTCTTAATATATCCTTGCCCCTTATATGGTTCATTCACTTTTAATATATTTCAAATGCATTTAATATACTCTTAGGGGCCGGGTAATAGTCTTCATAATACCTTACTTTGTGTTTTGCCTCAACAAAATATTATTAGACCTGCGGGTTCTTGTTAATCTGTTAATGACTTAGGAAGTAATTACTTAGATCATTCACAAGTATGACAAAGCAACAACACTAGGAGAAGCAATATAGGGAGTAATACATGATTTAATTGGAATACAATCTTTTTATTATATTGTTATCACCATTAGCGTAGTTTATTATTTAGTTTAATAGCTAAAACCAACCAAACCTCTCAAATATATGATTTTACTACTTTCTTATAAACATAAAAATACAAAAATAATCTTCTCTTAACCCCTAGAATTCTGTTTGACCGTGATCAAACCTTCCTAACCTATTCCCCTAGAGAATGATAACAAACCCTGAGTCTTGCCTATACTACTACAACGGTTAGGTACTCTGCCTAGGGAGTTGTAAAACTTCTTGTAGAAGTCCCTTACGACAACCGCATCAAGTTTTTAGGCCGCTGACGTGGGAATAGATAGGTTTGATCATAGTTTAAGCTTCGTTATGCTTTCTTGAATCTTTGTCAATTCTAGGGTGAATTTAATTTCCGCATATTAGCTTTCTCGTAGTATAGCTTTTCTTTGTGTTATTTGTTTCGTAATCCATTCTTGTCAACCACCATGACACATAGCACCATTAAAAGGTTAACCAAACCCCTCGACGAACCTAAAAGATAATTATGAAGACTTAAGAGAGTCACCTGGCATCTATAGCGGAACGAATCTCTTGCTATAGCTGAAAGAAACCTCTTTAATGCTGAAGCATCCTCCTCCAATAACACTGGAGCCAAACCACCAACACCTCCCAAAACCCTACATGAACATTCTCACCCTAATCCCTCTGGTTTCCAAAACCCAATCACCCCTCCAACCGAACAAACAGGAAGAATCATCGACTCAAGCGACATCTGGTTAATTCAAAAAACATGCACATTCTAAGGATTAAGAAATGAGGACTCCCTCCGTTATTTTAAGCACTACTTAAGTATCGTCGATAACATACAAGCTGATGGAGCCACAAGGGATACATCTAGACTACGCTTCTTCTATTTCTCCCTCAAAGGAAAAGCGGCAGAATGGCTTGACAGAATACCCCTACTTAAATCACAACATGGGATCAGCTCGTATCATGATTCCTTGAGCACTTCTTTCCGGTAGGACGTACCTCATCCCTAAGAGATTTAATCCTTCGATTCAAACAAAGGGATGACGAACCCATCAAAAGCGACTGGATCTGTTTCTAGGACTTAATCAAACAGGTTCTCTATCACAGGATACAGAAATGGCTTCTAGTACAAATCTTTCATGACAACATATCTCGGGATGACCGTAGGAAGCTTGATCAATTCGCTCAATTCCGCTTCAACTCTCTCACCGAAGAAGTGGGGTGGAATCGAATTGAAGAATATGTCCAATACCAAGACGATCTGTGGGACGACATGTCACCACCCATGAATGTTTCTTCCATTTCAGAAGCAATGCAACCTACATTCAGGGGACGTCTAAAAAGGGCTTGCAACCAAATCACCCGCCTCGAAACACCTACTGGAGAAGTTGGATTGAAAAACCCCTACCTAATCTGCGACTATTACGGAGGATCCCACGAGGTTGATGAATGCAAGCAGACCAACCTGGTTGAGCAGGTATGCTTATCCGGGGGAGACATCTACGATGATCCTTCCCTTCTGAGGTTTTATCATAACGACGACACCCCACCATAGGGGAACAGCAAACGTAAAGAAAAAGGAGAGGATGGCCCCAAATGGATTGTTAGAAATAAGTTTGAAGACGAGCTCGCTAACTTTATGCTTGAGAAGAAGTCCCACGCGAAAGGGATAGGAAATATGCTTGACCAACACCGTAAGGAATTGCATGAAAAATTCTCCCAAATCCTCTCCACGATCAGGAAAAGCGAAACTCCTGAACCTGAAGCACCGACTTTCACCATAACAACCAGATCAGAAGTTAGCACCCAAGACCCACCCTTCCCAGCTCCACCACGACCAATGTCTGACAACCTCACTGAGGGGGAAGTCGAAAAAGAAAGGCCTGAGGGCGAAGAACCAAGCATTATACAAGAACCCACCCCTCGGCCATCCATCTTTTACCAACCTTCCAAGTTGTCCAATCTGCCTTTTCCGTCTACATTAAAGAAGCAGAAAAAGGATGAGCGGCTTCTCTCAATCTTTAAACAAATCCACATTAATTTGCCATTCCTTGAAGCCATGATTCACATGCCAAAGGGAGCCGACAACTTGGAAGGTTGGTAAAAGATGAATACTCATTTTGGTAGGTTTAAGCTTAGAAATCCCTAATCATCGGTGAAAATACCCCATCGGGGTCTACGAGAACCTATTGGTGAAAATAAGCAAGTTCATCTTCCCAGTTGACTTTGTAGTTTTAGAAATGGACGAAGACGAGCTAGTCCCGATCATTTTGGGATGGCCCTTCCTCGCCACGGCAAGAGCTATAATTGACGTTCACGAGGGAAAATTGAGTTTAAGGGTCGAAAGTAAAACCGTCACCTTTAACAGTGGGAAGTCCATGAAATCCAAACATTCCCGTGACGATTACCTATATTGCGCCGATCACACCGCTAAGCTAGTCCAGGAACAATGGGTCGACACAGTAAACCATGACGAAAAATGGATTGAAGAAGAAGAAGAAGATTCTAACGAGGTGCTTGCAGTTTCCTTCCATCCGAGGACAAAGCCGGTGGAACCACTCGAATGAAAAACCCTAGAGAATCGATTAAAACCATCAAGTGTGGAACCACCCAAACTTGAATTGAAGGAATTACCCGAACACCTTGAGTATGCTTTCCTCCAGGAAAACAACCAACTCCCAGTGGCAATCTCATCCGCATTATCTACCGTCAAAAAAGCCAGGCTCCTCGAGGTTCTTCGGAATCATAAAGGGGCGATCACCTGGAGTATTGCGGACATTAAAGGGATTGACTCATCCTTCTGTACTCACAAAATTCTCATGGAAGACGAGTTTAAACCAAGTTTCCAACCTCAAAGCGAGTGAACCCCAACATCAAGGAGGTAGTAAAAAAGGAAGTCATAAAGCTCCTTGACGCATGATTAATCTACCCTATTTCTGACAGTCCGTGGGTGAGTCCTGTCCAGGTTTTCCCAAAGAAGGGAGGAATGACCATAGTAAAGAATGAGAAGGATGAGCTCATCCCGTAACGAACGGTCACTGGATGGCACGTATGCATCGACTATCGTAAATTTAATAACGTAACCCGAAAAGATCACTTTCCACTTCCGTTTATCGATCAGATGCTCGAACGCCTAGCTGGGCATGAATACTACTGCTTTCTAGACGGGTTTTCAGGATACTTTCAATACCCTATCGCACCTGAAGATCAGGAGAAAACCACATTCACATTCCCCTATGGGACTTTTGCATACAAACGAATGCCCTTCGGATTATGCAATGCCCCAACAACCTTTCAGCGTTGCATGACAACCATATTCCATGAGCTTATCGAGGACAACATGGAAGTATTTATGGATGATTTCTTCGTCTTTAGTAGTTCTTTCGACCATTGCTTAAAAAACCTTGAAAGGATGCTAAAAAGGTGCGAGGAAACCAACCTTGTGTTAAACTAGGAAAAATGCCATTTCATGGTGAAGGAAGCAATCGTCCTCAGACATAAGGTCTTGGGTTCCGGGATTGAGGTCGATAAAGCTAAAATCAAGGAAATCTCCAAACTGCCATATCCCACAAATGTGAAAGCCATTCGAAGCTTTCTAGGACACGCTGGTTTCTATAGGAGATTCATAAAAGATTTCTCACAAATCGCATGCCCAATGACCCAGCTCTTAGTTAAAGGCGCCCTATTTAACTTCTCCAAAGAATGCATCCAAGCATTCGACAAGTTAAAACATGAACTGACGCAAGCACCAATCATGATCAAGCCAGA
Source organism: Tanacetum coccineum (assembly GCA_026074375.1). Taxonomy (NCBI): domain Eukaryota; kingdom Viridiplantae; phylum Streptophyta; class Magnoliopsida; order Asterales; family Asteraceae; genus Tanacetum; species Tanacetum coccineum. The sequence goes on along the minus strand of BQNB010053443.1, from coordinate 7,425 downwards.
TTGGTCATTGCCATTCGAAATTATGTGCGACGCAAGTGATTATGTTGTCGGGGTAGTGCTAGGGAAAATGATCGACAAACATTTCAAGTCCATACACTACGCCAGCAAAACAATGAACCAAGCACAAGAAAACTACACAACTGCCGAAAAGGAGCTTTTGGTTGTCGTCTTTGCATTCGACAAATTCCGTCAATACTTGGTCTTATCCAAGACCATCGTTTTCACGGATCACTCTGCCTTGCGGTATCTCTTCACTAAACAAGATGCAAAACCACGGTTAATTCGATGGATCCTGCTGCTCCAAGAATTTTGTTAGGATTAAAAGACTTTTTGAAGCTGTTTGGAAGTTATTGCTGCTATGGTTAGAGTTACTGCTGCTAAGCATAACTTAGTGTTGTTAGTGATATTAGTGAAAAATATGCTAAGTAGTTAGTACTGCCAGTTACTACTGCTAGTATATATTACTATTGCTAATGGAAGTTAAGACTGCTCAGAGACTTAGAAGAAATACTACTAAGTAGTTAATACTGCTAGTATAAAAGTTACTACTGTTAGTGTAACTTAGTACTGCTAGTATATGTTAGTACTGCTTGAGTAAAGTTACAACTGTTAGCATAAAGTTAGTACTGCTAGTGTAACTTAGTACTGCTGATGAAGAATGAGGAAAATATTCTAAGTAGTTACTACTGCTTGTACACAGTTAGTGCTGCTAGAATAAAAGTTAATGCTACTGGTTACAACTGCTGAAAGATTACAACTGCTAAAAGAATTTATACTGTCAGAAGGATAAAGATAAGAGAAAAGATAAAGATGAAGATTGCTTATCAAAGATTACTTACGGGATAAGTATGAGATATTTTTGTAAAAGATACGTATAAGTTATTTGTTTAGAAGATCATGATAACTTAGGAAAATATTGTAAGCCTGTTAGGACTCCTTGGTGTATAAAAGGAGGTCCTAGGGTATAGAGTTTAATGTACAAAAATCGTATCAATACAGATATCTAGAAAAGAGTTATTCGTAGCTTCAAGGTTTTGTATAACCCTAACACTATCAAGAGTGTTCGTATTAATATATTGAGGCTTAAAGTTTGGTATTATACAATCTTGTTTGTTAATGTTTTATTACTTATTCTTCTTAGTATTATAGACTAGATTCTGCATAGTCTTTGATATATTCAATCAAAGTTTCTACCATACTTGTCTTGGATTTATTCAATACAACTAAGCCTTTTACAAGCTAAGCAAGATATATTCAAGTGGGATTAACAGTTGGGTTTGTTCCAGTACTAGCTCCATCTCAGTCTGCACTATTCCCTTATTCTCACTTTTACTCCTTTTTTATATCATGCCTAAGGACTTTTGCAGTAACTAGTGGATTGTCCTTGGGTAGATCCCTCCGGTTCTGGCTGGATCATGGGAACAAACACCTATACCTAACCACCTTTTAACTCCAAGTAATTAAATTCATGTTTGGTCTTTTGGTATTGTTCTCGGCCTTAAAACCATTTGAAAACATCGATCAAGGTACATTGATATAAATCAAAACATTTAGTACCTTGATGGTTTTACTTTTTAGAAAATGCTCCCCCACAACACGTGCTTCGATATTCGAAAATGTTTAGCACATGAAGGTTAAAGCTCACACTTGAGTCCAAAGAATCACATCATTAGTCATATATTTTAATCACATTTTCTTTCCTTATCAAAAATATTAAATCTTTTAATATTTTGGATATTAATTGATTTAAAATATACATGCATTTGGGGAGAAAAATGTTGGTATGTGCTTAATTACACATACCTTTTACCTATAAAAACGAGCCTAAAATGACCAAAATATATCAAAAATGCATTGTATTTGTGTGTTTTGTGATTTATGATTGTGCATGTAACGGATACTCCCAAAAGGACTAAAACGAAGCCAAAAGGACAAAATCGAGCCCAAGAATGGAAAGTGCGTGAAAAGTCAAAGTCAAAGATCGAAGCCAAGGACATAAGCAATCTTAAATGGGCTAACCCGCACCCATTTAATGTGTCGGGCCAGCCTATTAAGCCCTTATCTATAAACCTTATAATATAAAGAAGGTCCAAACCCAATCCTATACCAAAACCGGCCCACAAGGCCCAAACCATACAACCATTAAAACCTTTTCACAATTAGTCCTAAACCCATTTCATCGTTAGTCCTTAGGGACTAACATAGTAAGTCCCTCACCCCTAACACCCGTTAACCAGTTATCCCCAAAACCCAGTCAAACCATTTTTACGCCACCACTATTCATTCGTCCTTGTCACTCACACCTCGACCCCTGCACCCCAAGATAAACCTATCACTCTCACAACTCAACCCCACTCCACAAGGTGCCAATACCACCTTGGCAATCCCATGAAATATCATTAGTGGATGGGACTTGGATACTTAATCAAGGGCTGTGATGATGCTTAAAGAAACACAAGAGAAGATCAAGGGACAAGATTCAAAGACTTAGGGAGCACTCCCAATCCCTCTCACAAAAGAAGCAAAAGGCCAAGACCCAAGACCTCTTCATTCGTCTATAAATAGTACCCTTAAGGCAGTTTTAGATCTATCTACTTACCTTGCATTTTTCAGCTTATATTAGTGCTTATTGTAACTTTTCTTTTCAAGTATTGTACTTATTTTCCAAGTTTAATGAAAGTTTGATTTTATGTTCAAAAATTCTGTCTTTAAGTTACTGTTACATTGTTTTGAAAACTGTTTGATAAGCTTCATATAAGCTCTCTCATTAACTAACAAGCTGCTTCACTTAAGCTATATAAACTTTTCTATAGTTTATATAGTTTAAGTCTCTTAAGTCCCCTTTTTTACCCAAAAATCACTCAAAAAGCTAATGTGGATGACAAGCCAGGTTTGGAAGGGCTTGTAGGTTTTACTAGCTTGTTTTAAACAAGCTAGAGCTTGTAGACAAAGCTCTAAAGAGCACTTATACGATTGTTTAGAGCAAAGGGTTTTGTAAGTTCACTCTTTAATATTTTATGCTTATTACTGTTCACTTGCTTATTTACTGCTTTTTATGTGCTTGTTATGCTTTGTATTTGCTTATTCAGTCTTTATAATGCTTATGATGCTTTATTTTTAGTTTAGAACTCATTTGGTTGAGCTTTTCATGTAAACTGTTACTATTAGCTTAAAACTGCTTGTTTCTCATTTGCTTATTTTAAGGGCTTGTTCTCTGTTAGTATTTGCTTAATTATCTTTAATTTTCTTAATACTATATCTGTTTTTACAAATCTTAGCTTAAGTTACTCTTTTATAGTTTTAAAATGGTTTTTGTATGTTTAAAGAGGTGTTTGGGTTAAGTTCTTTTATTGTGACAAAATAGTGTGCAGCTAGTTTTAGTTCCAAAATTATATTGCATAAGCTCTATATTAATCTAAAAGTTAGTTTGCATCAGCTTATAGTTTGGTTTGTTAAGGTTTGAAGCTTGTGTTATCAAATGTTCAGATATGCAGGTTCATAGTTTGCTCAAAAAGCACATGGGTCAATTTTCTTAAAAACTTGCTTAAGCTATAGTATTTTGTGTCACAGTGAATCTCTCTTGCATATTTAACAATTTTGTTTTGAGTCATTTAGCTTAGATAGAATTCTAGTCATTTAGATCAAAAGCAGTTTAAGTAGTTGTAGCTTTTAAGAGTCTAATTTGAAGATTGATTAAGGGCAAAATTTGGTTTAAATTTGAGTGATATCTGCTGAAATTAGTTTATAGTAATCTATTTTTTTAAGCTTTATGATTGTCATTTGTGCTTTTGAGTTTTAAACCTTGGGTTGCAGATTGTCATTTAAATTCAAAAAGCCAAAAACAAGAAGTAAGTTTGTCATTTGCATTTGCACTTTCTAGCTTATTTTCTAAACTTGTTTTCTTAACTTTTGCTTATTTAAGTTATTAGAGTTGAGTACTTAATCTGTTTTCAGTTTTTGCTTTTTCATTTTGCTTATTGAGTCCTATTTTAAGCTGCTAACTTGTCATTTTCTTCAAAAAGCCAAAAAGAATAGTAGTGTGTCTGTCAATTTTAATGGCCCTTTTTCTAGCTTATTTCTTCTCCTTTGTGCTTAATTTCAGTTTATTTGTGTTCTTTGAGTGTTACACTTAATCTGTTTTAGGCTCTTTAGCATTTTCTCTTAGCTTAATTGGTTTTAAAATTAGCTTAAAGTTTGTAAAAACCTCCTTAGTGTTGTGTTAAAGTCTGCTATTTTTAAGCTTTTAATTGATTTTTAGCTTATTATTCTTGCTTATTTCTTTGTCCTAAGTGCTTATTGAGTTTAAGTCTCTATCTGTTTTCACCTGTTAGCTTATTTCCTGTGCTTAATTTGTTTTAAAAGTAGCTTAAAACTTAGGTCAGAAGTCCTTTTATATCTATTTTATGTCAGCTGTCTTAATGCTTTTAAGTCCTGTTCAACTTATTTTAGTTGCTTATTTTAAGTCTTTTATGCTTAATAGGGTTCATTAATAATCTGTTTGTAGCCCATTTGCTTGACCATTTGCTTATTGTGTTTTAAAAGCCAAACAGTTTAAGCTTTGGTCACTTAGTTTAAAAAACCAAAGTCCGTCACTATTATTTGCTTATTTCTAGCTTATTTTTAAGTTTTATAAAAAGTTCCTTTTTTGAAAGTTTGTTATTTCTGCTTATAGATTAGTTTTAAAAAAAAGTTTTATCAAAAAGGGAAGCCACAGGGGTCGAACCTGTGACCTCTTAGTTTTTAAAAAAAAGTTTTATCAAAAAGGAAAGCCATATGGGTCGAACTTGTGACCTCCCCTTCACACACCCAACATTTTAACACACCACACACTACCAACTGCCCTGGGGTCTTTTTCATTTACCATTCTACCCCACTTAATATTTAACCCCTTTTTAGCCCTTTAAGCCAACATCCTTATTTTGCTTATTTTCAGCTTATTCCAATAAGCTGTGAGACCCAATTTATTTTTCCTAGGATCAGATTAGTTAGAAGTACTTTTCCTGAATTTTTCTGAATTTTCCAAGTTAGTTTAATATTTTGAATAATATTTTTAGATTAAATCAGTTTTTAACTCATAATAAAAAATATAAAAGTCAAAAAAATATAATTCTTTTTTCTAAAATTTTCTTTTATCATTTAGGACATCTAAAAATTAAATTTGCATTTGTAGGGTTAAAATTTGGAGATTTAGGTTTTTAAAGCTCGGGTTTTGATCCCGTTATCGTTTTTCGTGTTTTAACTTTAACTGCTTTCGTTTTTAGCTTGCTTTTATTTGTTCTTGCATATTAATTGTAGAAATAGAATCAAAAAATCATTGAATCATTTAATCACACGATCACGAAATTAATCACGATTATCAATTCACCCCTCGTCGGGAAATGACTCGGGAAGGTTTTGAATTTTACTTTGGTTAAAAGTAATCTTCTTAAATCCTCTTGAAATACTTCTCTTATACTATTATTGATAATATCCTTATATACGTATTTGGAGACAAATCAATTTTTGGAGCCACTGTCGGGGAGGTTGTGAAACGATTATTGTGTATGTTTGAAGACCCTTCCCCGTGAAGTTATCGCTTTCATTTGTGAATATTTTCTATTATCAAGTAATCAAAAATACCAAAAAAATTGAAAAACAACAAAATCAACCGTTGTGTCACTTGTGAATTCGGCTCACCTTTAGATTACAAACTATAAGAGAGGTATAAGGAGGGTTGATCCGACGAACTTCGACCCGAATGGAAAAGGTTTTTAATAGCTTCGCGCTTACCCG
>BQNB010053442.1:3651-40012 GCA_026074375.1 Tanacetum coccineum | reverse complement strand
ATCGAAGGTCTATCTTAGAGAAGTAGCGCGCTCCTTGAAGTTGGTCAAACAAATCATCAATCCTAGGGAGTGGATAACGATTTTGGATGGTAAACTTGTTCAGTTCACGATAGTCTATGCACATGCGAAACAATCCATCCTTCTTCTTGACAAACAAAACTGGTGCTCCCCAATACTATATACGTACAAGCATAATCAACCAATATGTGTCAACACCAATTACATGTAATCATACTTGTAAGTCTATTTATGTTGTGGCGCATGTATAATTATGTTGTACACCATAATTATAGATGCCCCCTTTCATGCATATACTCGCTCCTATGAAAACACTTCTTGAAATCAACACATCATGCAATACATAACACATTTAATAAGGCACATAACACACAAGATAAATCCTAAAACCACTTCTCATTAATAATAATCGTAATCGAAAATAACATTTCCTAATATGGTTTAAACGATAGAAAGAAACACTAAACATCCTAAATCAAAGTGATTGTACGAGTAGTGGGGTCGAGGTCGAACTCAGCTCCCACTAATGTCTTACATCGTCAAGCTCATAGGTTGATTACTAACTGTAAACTCAAGGTCTGAATCGTTAGCATCATTAATCAACCAACCGTTCATATGGCCCTCTTGTGGTGGTAATGGGTAAGGTGCAAACTTGTTCCTTCGGTCTTCCATTTGAAGTTATGGATGATCTACGAATCCATATTTGTTGTAAGAAGGGTGCTCACTAAACTCTTCTTCTTCTTTATCCGAGGTGTGGTATTCTTATAACCTAGAAACATTTCCTTCCTTGTCGATCCTTCTTCTCCAAATCACTCCAAACGTTTGTTCACCTACTTTCTTCATAGTCATACTCTCTTCCACTTTACACGAATATAAGTTTATGGGTATACGGCACTTACGGTTTGTACGCCATATCTTACAGCCAGAAATTGAGTCGATATAACGCTTAATCCCAGTTGAACGCATGATTCCCCAATGAAACTTACATTTTAAGGGAGACATAACTCTAGAAATAAGGAAGAGTATAAGATCCATCAGATACTTGGCGACGAAGAAAATAAATACTAGCATATATGTATATATATATATTCTTACTACAAAAATAGTAAACGAATAGGCAATTGGAACTTCAAAATATATACATAAAATATATTATACATACGTACACACAAGCACATAGTTCCTAAATGCATCTATATGAAGGTTCCTAGTTATAGTCTAGGCCAATCCACCTAGTTCTCTATAACCTTGGCTCTGAATACCAATCTGTCACACCCCGCCAAGGCGGAATCGCAAGGCATGATCAATAGGCATCATCACAACACAAGGCGTCAAAATAGAGAAAACTAAAAATGACTTTCAATAAACTTCAAGATCCAAAGCGTGTTATGACAACGCCCAAAACAAAAATCCAACATATAATGCATGAAGAACAAAACATGACAAGTTCAAATGAAAACTAAAACAGATAAATCATAGACTCCGCATGCAAGCCTATGGTCCAGCTAACTCCTCTTCCTAACTCTTCACACGTTTTGCTCACCTGAAAATGATGCTAAAAACGTCAACATAATTGTTGGTGAGAGTTACAGGTTTAAGACTCACTTATGACACCGCGATCAACAAAAACAACATTTACGAACATATATGCTTGGCTATTCTATCACAAAATAAATTCACATATATCTGGGGTGGATCGTACCCCTCCGTCCCACAATATCTCCGCGCAAGACTGACCCACTTGACTAGCTAAGTCCGTTCGGGTCTCACACAAGGTCATGTCATCCTCACATACACATGCCTTACCACAATTCATATCACATAGCAATAGCACATAGCAATCATATAGTTCGACACTTAAAAACACATATCACGGTTCATAATTCAAAAACAGTTTTGCATCATTTCCATCCCAAAATATAAGTAAAAAGTGGGACTGTAAAACTCACCTGATGCAAAGCAAATTCCAATTCCTTCACTTAATCTTGCAAAGAATCTAAACAAAACAATACACACATATGTTACCATCGATTAGGTCACACACCCAAGTCGATGTAACAATCACAACGATGGATACTCTATATCCTATCTTGATTCAACTCTTCTATATACTCCTCATACTTGCTAACCTCAAATTACCTCACAAACTTTACTTCTTAACTTTCTGCTTTTTACTCAGTTTTTATAGTCACAAGATGACTCTAAATAAAATACTTAAACACCTAATTGGTTCTTATCCTCACATCCCATAGCTCCCCAATGAGTTTTGAGCTTCTATGATTTTTGGATAAAAATAATAGTGAGTGTAACCATTTTATAAAAATTCAACATCACAAAGTGTCCAGAATTTGACCTGATTCGACCTTCAAAAAGTTTAGCTTGAGCAGACCCATGTAAACAATTAGGAAAATTCTACATAAATTCTAGAAAATCATAAAAAAACATGAACTTGCTACAGTAGCAATCCCATTAATTAAAAAAATGTTTTGGTATGGTTTTTGACCTCACAAACACAACTCAGAATCTGTCCTGAAAACTCAGTTGAATCTTGTTTGATTAATTTGACTAACTTCCACTCACTTTTAATTCATGAAACCACTTGGGTTGAAAAGTAGACTCTCTGTAGTTAATTTTAGGCTAAAAAAATCAATAAAGCTATCCGTATGACCGATATATGGCTCTCGCAAGATGACCTAAAATTCTGCCCAGATTTCTATTCCGAATTTAACATAATTAACCCTAATTAACTTACCCATAACCCTAATTATTAACCCTAAAATAATTTTTGATGATCAAAACCTCTTATTTACAGATTATTTACAATAACCTATACGTTAAATAAAATCAATTGAATTAAAAAAGGATTTAGAAAACATTACATTAACTCTTGAAAATCAAAACCCTAAAAAAATTTGGGTTTCCCTTTGTTCTTTGTGTTGTTCGACCGGCTAAGGAGAGAGGAGAGGAGAAAAAGTGATTTTTGATTAAGTTATGATTTGTATTTATAAGCTTAAGAAAAGATAATTACCAAAAACAAGTTGTAATCAAATTGGGATTCTTTTACTTTTTTTCCCTTGTTCGGCCGATCCACACAACCACCCTTTTAATTATATTTTTTTTATTTTTTATTATACATTTATTTTAATTCTAAGTAAAAACCTTTAATTATTTTGCTAAACCTTAAATTTTCTAACTAGTTTTCAAACTAACCTTCGATTCTAACTATTTCTAAAAATAGAAAGTACTCTACAATCTATAAAAAACTAAACTAATATATATAATATGAATTACATATACATAGTACGTACACAGAATATTAGGTACACGATATTTGAAACTACGCAAAGCTTTCAAATGATTTTATTCCCACAAGTATCATGATTCATCACTCGTGTACTTCCATCTCATACACCTATAAAACACATAAAACACATAATGACACACATAAACTGAATTATATAGGCTTTAACTAACCTGCTAAAATCTCATTTGTCGTAATATTATCATAGGGCGTGCTGCGATTTGATTACAAATGTTAATAAAATGTGAGAATTCGTTGTTTGTAGCCACGTAACATCCATTTTTTATCTGTGTTATAGTGCTTTTTACGATAGTCGATTGGTGCAGTCATTTAGTGGATTGCATGTTGTATTATGCAGGTAGTGTAGAAGGTTGCAGCACCGCCCGTTTACAGGTGTGTATTTATTTCTAATTAGGTCTTGTAAAGTGTGTTTGAATTGGAATTAGAATGTTTGTGAGCTATGTGCGTGTTTTGTGCTTTATGTATTCTTGTAGGTTCTAAATGTGTAATTCATTTGTTTGTATATTTTAGGTTGATATTAGTTTTTTTGTTTCAAATGTCATTAGTGTTTGGTTTGGGATTTGACTGAAATGTATTGAGGCCTGTAACTGCTAATGAAGTTACAAAATCTTTTTAGTTTTTTTGTATTTCATTTATAACCATGGATTAAATGCTATTTTAATGATTATAATACCTCTTGAGTTTCTATTTGGAAGATTTAAGGCATTGAAGTTTTCCTATTTAAAGTTGAATTATGTTGTAGTATGTTTTATCATTCTTATATCTGTGTTACTTTAGTTGTGTTTGTTATCAATGGGCCCATTTTCTATGTTGGATAAGTTAGGCGAAGTTGTTGAATCTCCTCGGCTGCCCGATAAGATGAAGGTGGTGTTTGATCAAGCTCGTAAGGAAGAGGCATCTTTTGCAGCATTAATGCGTGATCTTTGATGTTTACTTCAGGTGTCATTGAGTAAGAAACGTAGGCTGGTAGCTGAGTTAGAGGGACTCAGAGAGCAGGGAGATGCAGTCAGGGCTTTGGAGAACATGAAAGAGATTGTTGCGCGTGATTATTTGACGCTTGGTGATTTGGAACAATTATTAGCTCATGCTCAGGTCGGGGTGGATCTTAAGGATGGTTATTTGGCTGATGTGGAAGAGAAGGTGTAGGTTTTTCTCAGGATTCTTGATTTCTTTGGGGTATGTTGCTTAGGGGTGGTCAGTTTCGTCTTGTCTGAATAATGTAGCTATTTGGTTTGGATGATGTTTAGGAATTTTGGTTTTTTTCAATAAAATAAGACTATGTTGTTGAAATAGTTGGATGTCAAGATTTCAGATGATGATCATGTAATTTTCTAGTTTGAATGAAGTTAATGATTAGTTGAATGTGTTTACGAAAGTTTTGGATTGTGTAAAATCAAGGCACTGTATAAGTTAGTTGTCAGTTTGTGTTCGCTAGATATGTCATAAGTCTTGATATAAGTAAATAAGAAAATCGGGAAACTGTAACATATAAGGAAAGTATAAGTAGATTGGTTAACATAGGTTGTTGAATGTCTCCCTGAATACAATGTTTTGGGTACAGTTTTTGAGTTCCTTGTCTGCGTCTTCTATCATTAAGATTTTTAGCCCTTTAGGACTTGTCACTCTAGATAGAGCCACGTAAAGTTGACCATGGCTGAATACGGGGTTTGGTAAATATAGTCCTGCATAATTCAATGACTGTCCTTGGCTTTTGTTAATGGTCATTGCGTAGCATGGTTTGACGGGGTACTATCTCCGTTTCAACACAAAAGGCCATTTTGACTGAGTTGATGTGAGTATGATCCTGTGTATTTGAACTTCGTAGCCAATATGTGAGCCAGTTAGTATTTTTGCGCGAATAACAAATTGACCTAGATCAGTGATGATCAATCTAGTTTCATTGCATAGGCCTTGGCTTGGGTTGACATTTCGTATGAGCATGATTAGTAGTTCTTTTTTAAGCATAGGGCATGTGGTGGCATACCAGGGAAATTTAATGAATTTAAAAACTCAATAGGGTATAGTTGATGCTGATCTATATTATCCGTCGAGGCCTTACAGATTTCATCGGCACTATGGTAGGTGACTGGTTCCCCCGATAATTGTTTAAACATAAACCTGTTAATTGCTTCGACATCATCATTCCTTAGAGTTGGAATTTCCCTCTCTTTTAGGTATTCGTCATCAGTTTGTCTTGATGTAAAATCCGGGTATGTTTTAGTGACAATCTGCTGAATTGGAGAATCCAAGGATTTTATTAGGAATTTTTCAGGGATGTCAATCCATGTTGGCTCATCTTCCCCTTCTTTTATCTTTGCTGGTAAAGTGTCATCACCCACGGCTAAAACCCAACGATTAATTCTTGTTTTGAAGTATCAATCTCCCCATTTGCACAATACTCATTCACCCTCATGCTGCGTGTTAGTGTGAAAACCTTGCAATAATTCCACAGTTCTGATTTGTTTATGCAAGCCTGGACTATCTTTGGTCTTTTTGCCTTTGAAATGACTGGTAGAATCTGTCTGAAGTCACCTCCGAGCAAGACGGTCATGCCCCCAAAAATTTGGTTCCTTTTTTCCGTGTTTTTGAACCCCAATATATCTCTCAACATTATGTCTAATGCCTCAAAAGCATAGCGTTGAGTCATTGGGGCTTCATCCCAAATTATAAGCTGCACTTCCTGCATTAGCTCTGCTAACTGTGTGTTTTGTTTTATTCCGCACGTGCTATTCTCCATTAGGTCGAGCGAAATAATGAACCTACTATGAGAGGTCCTGCCTGCTGGGAGGAGCAATGAAGCAATTCCTATAATTATTAAGACAAATGCGTATGTTGTTAAATACTTAACAATTGCGATGATTCTTGGGTTGTATGGTGCATGTCTATAATAAAGTAGGTAGTTTTTAAGGAATAGGATACCTGAAGAAGCAACCGCAAGTACAATCCTTCGCTCTAATCTTAACCTTGAGATTATAGTCTGGTATAAAAGTCTTCCCAGTCCCTCCTGGTCCGTAAATAAAATAAAAGTTGCCTTTTTTTATGATGGACTGATGTGTCGTTGTGAGTAGGTATTTTATGTATCAAGTTTTACTATTTATTTTATGCCGACTATACCTAAAAACAACACTTTAACGGGCAGTGTGCCCGATCAGATGGAGTTTAGTGGTAAGTAGGGTGTCGATCACTAAGAGCTAGAGCATTAATATCTAATCTATTAGTATTTTAGTTATCTAAGTTAAACCTAAAACTAATGCAAAAGGGGAGTTTCAGCATGAGAGACTGGCACGGTTTTGTGTATCTAACCTAGGGTTTTGATGACAAGTTAAGCAATAAACACACACAAGAAAAATGATAGAGGGGCGATCAAGAACTAATGTAAGGAAAATGTATCAACCATGAATAATCCGATAAAACGCAGGTTTGTTTATTTAGTGCAATGATTGTCTTATCTCAAAGGGCATATCATTCCTAGACTTAGGCGGTACTTCTTCCTAAGACCTAGACACGCTAATTCTGTCACAATTAGACGCATCCGCATAAAGCAAGCATTTGTTGATTATAATCTACCTTAGGAGATTAATAATGGTGCTCTTACTAAACCCTAGCTCATGGAGACTTTACCCTCTTACTGCTTAACGGCTTTTTATATACTAGTGGTCCACTGTCCGAGTCCTTACCAATGGAATAAGAACGTACTCGTTGATACCAAGGTCACCTTATAGCTCAACTAAGCTCACTAAACTAAAAGTAAGGATAGGTCAATATTTGTGATCCTGTGATTCTAGATATATAAATTGCAATATGGAGAGCTATCCCGGACTCTTAGCCTACGCCCAAACAATACCGAAGTTGCAGCACATTAAATATGTAGGACTAGACCCAGTTGAATGATAGGTCGCATACTTATGAGAACTATCCGATGTCTAGTTAAGCTACAGGCGATATCCTTAGATACGGATTGAACGCATATTAAAGCACATAAACGAGTATCATGTGATAAACATAATCAACAATCAACGATAAATTAAGTAATCGATATAAAAAAACCAAACATTAAATCTTCTTAAACATGGCTGATACCTGAAGGTATCAGCCGATAGTCATTGTAAAAATACATACAGTTTCATATATGAACGATTAAAGAAAAGAAACCTTAACCGAACGCGTATTGGGTTGCGCGAAGATTACAAGAGTTTTCCTATGATCTTGAGGCTCTTCTTTGACTTTCTAGTCTCCTTTATTCGTCTCTTGGTCAACTTGTTGGTTTGTGGATTCACTTGCATACCTAAAACTAAGTTTGGGGCCTTCTATTTATAGCGTCTGGAAACTGGTCGATACGTCATATCGAGCGATATAGGATACGGCGTATTGGGGATTTCTTAGAGTAAGGACCACGCTTGATATCTTCCAGAATCTTCGTGTATAATAAACCTTGGATACGGCGTATAGAGGTTCCTAGATACGGCGTATAGCTCTTCAATCCTTCGTGGTTATATGTCGTATCTTCTTGCTGGATATGGCGTATTGAGGTAAAATCAGTTGGTTCTTCTTCGTTGACCAAAGTATTATATACGGCGTATCGTTGATGTGTATATGGCATGTTCTTCAAAGTCAGGCAATGGTCTTTTAATTCGTCAAAGTATTAGATACGTCGTATAGGTCTAGAATAATACGGCTTATTTGCTGTCAGATCAGTAGACTTTCTCGAACTCTTCTTTATGCTCCAAAATGCGTGCCTTTTAGCATAACTTCACCAAGTACTCCATAATTACTGCAATTCTCAAATACAAATGATTAAGTAACAATTATTTGCAATAATCATACAAAATGGGTAATATACATGGGATAAATGATGTTATAAAAGTGACGTTATTTGTTGTCATCATGGATTGATTGAACAACGTTTTCATAGATCAATCGATGTTCAGTATTTAAGAGTGAATGGAGTTGTTCATGTTCAGCCCTGCTAAGTCTAAGATACAAGTTGTTAGACACTTTTTTCCTGACCGTTACCATGATAAAGACACAATTATTTACAAACGTCTTGATCATGGATCAAAAACAACAACCTAAGTTGGCGTTCTCGTAACAGTCAACTTCCCAATCATCCCATACTTTACATACTTTACAAGGCAAGTGGCAATATCTTCCACTTTATACAATACTCCACATCGTTTACTTTTAAGGCGTATTAAGGAATAATCGATCCTTCGTGTAATTCCTTCGGTAGTTGCGAAACGATTATTTTCAAACTTTTCCTTCTCTTTTTTGTTGCGATTTTTCTAATTTTTTTTATTTTTTTAACATCTAACTATATACGAAACTCGGAGTAGTTTCACCATCTTCACGATCATAATAATTCCGTATAATTCCTTCGATAATTCTTCATTCTTCGGACATACCATTAATTGCGATGGTAATAAAAATACATGAGTTTTGACTACATTATACATTCCCATTTGCGATGTGCAAATTTCTTCCAACCGTACCAAAATTGACACAAGACTCAGGAAATACTTACTTTACACATTAAGCAACTAGCAACTGTAAAATAAACTTAATATAATAGGGTAAGCTAAGGTGTAACGAAATAAACAAGTTGGTGTAATTCCTAAAGGATTGGCTCTACGGGTTGTTCTATGGGTATCTTACTCTTAAAGTGAGAGTAAACAAAGGGTTTATATGAGGGTTAACTAACCAGTAGTTAGTTAATAAACAACATGAATAGGCTTTTTGGGTGTGATCCTAAAATTTACCAATATAAACAAGTTACTCCATCTAAATCCATAGTACTCATCACTGTCATCTCGAATAGATATACCAAGCCAAGTTCTAAAGTCTACAACATCACCAGTACACTCTTATTTTGTGGAATTTGGGTAAACATTTGGAAACGGATAAGGTTAAATCCTCATAATATCTAATAAGGGTTTTGAGTGCAGGTTATGTATCAAGTAATTTAACAAAAGTATGCTTGAAATTTTTTAAATTTAAGCATTTTAGTGTGAAAAATAGGACAAGTATCATTCTAATTCCCACCCCCACTTGAATTATACAACGTCCTCGTTGTATAGTTAAAACATTAAATACGAGAATTAAAAAGAATTAGAATGAGAAACTCCCCTGATATTTTGCTCGGTAGATTCTCTATGTAGATCTATTAAGAAAGAATTCATGTTGAACAGCCGTCTTGAGGTTTCAAGACTCCAACACTTCAAGATTTCCATATTTATAAATACCCCACCAACATTCGTCTATTTCCTATTCGACGAGGTCCTGTGTAAAATATAAGAAAACAAGTGCAATTCTATCTCCGTATATTCTCTGTTAGACTCGCAATAAAAACCTAAAACTGTACAAGAAGTCGATACACCGTATCCATACCCCAGGATACGCCGTATAGAATGTGCTGAAAATAAAGACTGGATAACGTCCAGAAGGATAATACGTTGTATCCATGGGGTTTGGATACGCCGTATAGACAGTTTGGGAAGACAGACTCGATAAAAATTGAAAATTACATTCCGAGTTGTCTCCCGGCAAGCACTTTTGTTTACAGAAAAGTCTTTAAGTTAGACTTACCTTCAGCTAAGGATGACAAAAATTATAGAAGCCTAAGTATTTGCATTCATCCTCATTATATCCTATATTATCAAACTTAGTTTCTATATCCTCAATTATAGGCTCATCTATACCCTCACCTTCCTCAATGGTGGGTACAAAAACCTTAACTTGATTTCTCCTATGCTCTATGGGTTCATTTAGATAATTTAGTTCAATGAAGTCCTCGAATTTAAGGTCTTGCAATTTATTCTTCCTCAACTCATTGCCCATTAGCCTAGTTTCTAAACTAAGTTTTGTACTCTCAATCAAACTTAATGCATAGACCCTCTTAATTATGTTACTAGTAGGTTTATTACTTTTAAAGAAAATTTTATCATTCCCAATGCTTTAAGTTATCTTTGCTTTAAACACGTTTATAATAGCATGAGCAGTAGACAAGAAAGGTCTTCCTAGGATCAAGGGGGTCTTGAAATCCTCGGGGATATCTTAAATAATGAAGTCTACTGGGAAAGTAAATTTATCAATACCTACTAGCACATTCTCAACAATTCCTTTAGGTCGTTTCACTGTTTTATCAGCCAATTCAACAATTAATTTAGAAGGAATCAAGTCTCCTAATCTTAGGGTAGTATAGGTCGAATAAGGCATAACACTTACGCTTGCTCCTAAATCAGCTAAAGCTTTATTAAAACACATATTATTAATGAAAAAAGGTAAAGTGAAACTCCCTGGGTCTTTCTCCTTTCGAGGCAAGGCTTTGCCAAGAGGCTTTGCATTAGTGTAATGAGCTTCCAAATCTTTTTCCCCATCAGTTTCCTTCAATTCGTCCCAGTGATCATCATTCAAGTGACTCGAAGAAGGTAGAGTCGTTTTCTTTGACTTAGAAAATAAGTTTCTATTTTGTAGGTTTGATACGGCGTATTGGCTAGCATCAATATGGCGTATTAAAGGCTTGTCAGCTTTAACAGAAGTGGAAATCGTCTCATCATTAACTCTTGGCTTAATTTTAATCGAGCTTTATAAATTTCCAGATAATCTTTCATGCAAAATAATGCTCATCTGCCTGACTTGGATCTCCAAAGCTTTGATCAAGGCTTTTTGATTCCTTAATGCAAAGTATGTGGAGGCTCGTAATTCCTTGATCAAGTTGGTGTTTTCATCGTGCCTTTTTGCAATCTTGGCCATGAACATGCTTAAAGACTCTTCTAAAGTAAGCTCCGTCATTGTTTCTTGTAATCTTTTCTTGCAAACTGATTCTCGAGATCAGTAATAAGGTCGAGTCCCCTAGAAAACTCGAACAATCAAGACCAGTTGTCTTGAGAAGCTTCCTATCCAATTGTGATACTCATTCCGGGTCTTTGAAAGGTTGAATGAGTTCTCCGAAATCCTTGTAACGCACTACCTGAAATAGATGACAAACAATCAGTAGTATATGCTTTGGAAGAAGGTATATGTAAAGCACAAAAATGGAATACGAAAAATAAGAGTCTGTTAATGTATCAGATAGTCTATACGCCGTATTCAATTATCCTAAATACGCCCTATGGACTTTATGAATAGAATACGTTGTATTGGTTACGAAAATTTATACGCCGTATCCAAAGGGATGGATACGTCGTATTGGTTTGAAAAAAATTACAACGTACTTTAAATAATGCAGAAAAACACACAAACACACAATATGCAAAAATATACAATGCAGAAAATTAAACAAACAAACAAACACACAAATATGCAAATTAATCTAAGCTAAGCTAAACTAAAACACTAATAAAAACAATAATTAAACAACTTTACTCCCCGGCAGCGGCGCCAAAAACTTGATGTGTCGTTGTGAGTAGGTATTTTATGCATCAAGTTTAGTTAAGATTTATTAGTATTGTATTAGGGATCTGCAATTTAGGCAGATTCAAAAGGTTTATAAAAGAAATCGTTTGAGAAACTATTGTGTGTTCTTCTTAAGTACTGCCAACTAGATTCCGCATAGTTGATAGTATATCAGTGTTTCATTAAGGAATATCGATCCTACATACTATTTATTTTATGCCGACTATACCTAAAAACAACACTTTAACGGTCAGTGTACCCGGTCAGATGGAGTTTCGTAGTAAGTAGGGTGTTGGTCACTAAGAGCAAGAGCGTTAATATCTAATCTATCAGTATTTTAGTTATCTAATTTAAACCTAAAACTAATGCAAAATCGGGGTTTCAGCCTGAGAGACTGGCATGGTTTTGTGTATCTAACCTAGGGTTTTGATGATAAGTTAAGCAATAAACACACACAAGAAGATGAACAAAAGATAGAGGAGCGGTGAAGAACTAATGTAAGGAAAACGTATCAACCATGAATAATCCGATAAAATGCAGGTTTGTTTATTTAGTGCAATGATTGTCTTATCTCGAAGGGCATATCATTCCTAGACTTAGGCGGTACTTCTTCCTAAGACATAGACACGCTAATTCTGTCACAATTAGACCCATCTACATATAGCAAGCATTTGTTGATTATAATCTACCTTAGGAGATTAATAATGGTGCTCTTACTAAACCCTAGCTCATGGAGAGTTTACCCACTTACTGCTTAACGACTCTTTATATACTAGTGGTCCACTACCCGAGTCTTTACCAATGGAATAAGAACATACTCATTGATACCAAGGTCACCTTATGGCTCAACTAAGCTCACTAAACTAAAGGTAAGGATAGGTCAATATTTGTGATAATTCTAGATATATAAATTGCAATATGGAGAGCTATCCCGGACTCTTAGCCTACACCCAAACAACACCGAAGTTGCAGCGCATTAAATATGTAGGACTAGACCCAGTTGAATGATAGGTCACATACTTATAAGAACTATTCGATATCTAGTTAAGCTACAGGCGATATCTTTAGATACGGATTGAACGCATATTAAAGCATATAAACGAGTATCATGCGATAAACATAATCAACAATCAACGATAAATTAAGCAATCGATATAAACAAACCAAACATTAAATCTTCATAAACATGGCTGATACCTAAAGGTATCAGCCGATTGTCATTGTAAAAATACACACGGTTTCATATATGAACAATTAAAGAAAAGAAACCTTAACTGAACGCGTATTGGGTTGCGCAAAGATTACAAGAGTTTTCCTATGATCTTGAGGCTCTTTTATGACCTTCTAGACTCCTTTATTCGTCTCTTGGTCGACTTGGTATTTTAGGGATTCACTTGCATACCTAAAACTGAGTTTGGGGTCTTCTATTTATAGCGTTTGGGAAATTGTCGATACGCCGTATCGAGCGATGTGGGATATGGCGTATTGGGGATTTCTTGGAGTAAGGACCACGTTTGATATCTTCCAGAATATTTTATTACTATATTGTGAATACGGCGTATTGATGTCTCCTGGATACGGCGTATTGGGTCTTAAATCCTTCGTGGTTATTTGTGAAGAGTAGGCACGGATACGCCGTATCTTCTTGATGGATACGGCGTATTGAGGTAAAACTAGTTCCTTCTTCATCGTTGACCAAAGTATTATATACGGCGTATCGTTGATGTGGATACGGCGTATTCTTCAAAGTCAGGCAATGGTCTTTTAATTCGTCAAAGTCTTGGATACGTCGTATAGGTCTAGAATAATACGGCGTATTTGCTGTCAGATCAGTAGACTTTCTCGAACTCTTCGTTTATGCTCTAAAATGCGTGTCTTTTAGCATAACTTCACCAAGTACTCCATAATTACTGCAATTCTCAAATACAAACGATTAAGTAACAATTCTTTGCAATAATCATACAAATGGGTAATATACATGGGATAAATGATGCTATAAAAGTGACGTTATTTAATGTCACCATGGACTGATTAAACAACGTCTTCATAGATCAATCGTTGTTCGGGACTTAAGAGTGAATGGAGTTGTTCATGTCCAGCCCTGCTTTTTTATATCAAAATCCAATGCCTCCCGGATCAAACGATTGTCCATGTTTGTTAGAAAGTTTGGGTTCGGCTGTGGCAAATCCTTGAAGTCTGTTAAGGATCTACCAAATTTGCGTAACAACTCTTGTATTTTAATTTGACAATAGTTGTGGATTTGTTCATCCGTCAGCTGTAACTCATGATACTTATAAAGTTTCCATTTTTTATGTAGTATATCCTCGGATAAAGCCTGCCAGTTTGTTTCCCATAGTTTCAGTGGCATGGCTACATCAGAGAATAACAACACTGTAATGAATATGTCACGCAGTAGTGGTCCTAATACCTATAGACTTGCTTCTGAAAGAGCCTTTGTCCATTCCCTATCGTCGTTTAGAAGACCATATACAAAATAGGCTTCTTTGAATGTTGCATACAGACTGTTGTTTACCGTCATTAGGTGTTCAAAACCGGTGACTCCCCTAACTATATTAAGGAGCATTCTAAGATAGTATCGTTCCCCGGAAGCGAGGCTTAAATAAATAATCCTGCCTATGCACTTTCTCTGTTTTCTAGGTAGCCAAAGTTTTTTTTGCTCATGCCAAACATAGTGTTTTGGAATATCAGCATAGGTATGTGTTCTTGGTGCGGGGTCACGCTTGTTCAATTCAAACCAATCTGTGAACATTGTGACGTCGATACCTTCCCTTTATAATAAAGCAGGCAAGTTTGCAGAATCACACAATGTTATTGCGTTTTGGTTAGGCAAGTGGAAACTAAGCTGCATGACCGTTGGATATGAGTAGTGGATATCAAATGAAAAGAGACGCCACACTGCCTCACATGGAGCTAAAAATCGGCAGTTGAGATACTTTTTTATTTCGTCCAGCTCTGAAACATGCTCGGTTGCCAAAGTTTTGTCGTTTTTGACATTTTCTTGGATAATAATGGCCGCTCTGTCTGGGCCTTTGTTTAAATACTTAAATAAGTATTTTATAGCCTTTGATTTGTAGCACCATTCTACGTTGATATGTGCGTTGTATTTGAGCAGCTAATAACGATTGTGAGGGACGACATGCTTGTTATCGTATGTGAATTTTCCTTTTTTAATAGTCACCTTGTTATCCCTTTGACGATAACGCGGGTATCCTTCTTCATCAAGGAACGTTTCGGCCAAGAAAGGCTTTGGAAAATATTTGGACATTTGCCATCGGTTGGGCATGCTGCGTATCTCGCATTTTTCACATGGGCCATGTAGCATATACTCAGTCACCAATTTATAGCCGGCGGGATCATCTGTTGGAGATGGAAGTTCAGCTGAAATTATATCATCTATTTCACTGGGCGTCTTGCATTTCGAGTGCTCTTCAAGCCACATGAGGATATGTGCGTATGGTAGACCTCGCTTCTGGAATTCTATGACATATACAACTGCAAGATCAATGTATTAATAGTTTTAGCTATATCTTAACTGTACTGAGGACAATAGGTTATTTGAGAGGTTGATGTTAGGTATACTACCTGCTTCAGATTGGCCAAACACGTATTTTTTTGTCCGGTCATCTAAGAGCTCAGTTAGCTTTAGTTTAAATACGCGTGCCCCTACTTCTGGCATGCATGTGCTTTCTGGCCGAGAAAATAAGTCAACATTTCAGCTATTTTAGGCTATTTTGGATTCGATGTGAACGTGATGAACAAATTTGGATTGTCGTATGCCCGACATAGATCCATTGCATCTTGATAATTATGCATCATATATCTTGGGATTCCCATAAAAGTCCTTGGCAAAACAATCCTTTTACCAAGCCCTGCCGCACTTATGTCGTCGCGTGTAACTGCGTCACACAGATTATGATATAGATCTACATGGAGCGTGTCTTGATTATTCCTTGTCCATTTGAGCCTTTGTTCTTTGACTGTGGTGTATGCATCCACTAAATATTATTCGCCCTCCTGTCAATAAAGTAGTACCCTGGTTGGGTAGTTGTTGAATTATGTAAGAATAGTATTCTTTCATAGTTACAAATCCTCGCTTTGTTTTCCAGGTGCCTGTATTATTGTGATAAGGTATTGCCTCATAGAAGCCATCCTCCCCATATGGAAACAACAAAGGGTATTGGAGTGCCATGTATGATGGATGAAATTCTAAAACGCGCTTCGGTCCTTCATCTTTGTTGTTTACAATGATATCTCTTGTGGGAAGGTCATCACCAAAATCATTAATGATTATAGCAGCTACTTCAGAAATGGTCAGGGCGTTGTACTGTCGGGTTATTTTCTTATTGCTATGTAGGCGCGGATGGAAGTCTATCGTATTATGTGTGTTGCACCAATCTCTTGTCATTCAAAATTCCTTTGCAACTAAACTATACTCATCCAACATTTGGATTAAACTTTGGACTATCTGTTCATCCACGGGTTCAGCTGTGTCCTTGTTAATGAAAGCTCGTGTGAGATTGACTCGCGTATTCTTACTCCTTTTTATATATAGATAAATATAAATAAATATAAATATATAACAAGGTAGGGACCCCATTCGATGATAGTTTTGTCCATTTATTCTAAACGTATAGGGGGCCCTCCCTGTATTAATTGGTCTATTTTGGCACCAAATGATGTGAAACATAACATGCCGTTGTAAACTCTAATTTAATCTCTGAACTTTGATGTTGCAGTGTGATTATAGTTGAGCAGGTTATTTAATGGTGGGGGCGTACCTTTGAAAATAGGAAGTAGCACTTTATCTCCTTGAAAGCAAAGTGAGAAAGTTAGATTGATAGCCGTTTTAAACTTCTCCTCTCTCTCTTCATACCACATTGTTGCATGGCAGTTACAACATTGATGTGAAGGCGGGCTAATATTATGGTAAGTGACAGGTACACCTTGAAATGTATAAAATTATGTATGTAAAGAAGGGTCCAGTGTTTGTGTTTTATGAGGTCCATAATGGACCCTGTTGTATTATTTTGGTTTGCAGCCTAAGGTATATAATCAAATATAACAAGATGCTAAATGGTTGAATAAAAAAGAGTATGAGTGGCATTTAAAATTACCTGAAGAGGTTAATGCTGCTTTTTTTAGAGTTTTTCTACTTGCACGTAGACTGAGTGGCCCTGAAATATAGTTCATACTGATGAATTTAGAATGTTTGTAAGAAACCATTGGGTGTAAGGATAATAGTTTGTTAAAGGAATTTAGGTTCCCTAAAATTGGGTACAATCTAAGATGCCTTCAAGGCTTACAAAAGGCTCAATTTATAGCTGAAGCTTTCATTCTTGGGTCTTCCAACTGTGCTTCTTTTGTGAGAGCTTCACTAGGCGTTTTTGTTATGTGAAGGACTTGATAAAAGTAATCTCAGCCATTCAATCTTCTTGTGCTTCTTTTTGAGTCAATTTGGCCATCAAAATTACTTGGAAATGGTGAGGGATTGCCAACATGGCAATTATAAAGCTGGAGGGAGATAGTGGAGGAGGGGGAAATGTCTTACCCAAGCGGTTGTAGAGGTTGCAGGGTAAAAGGGTGGGAAGACACCCGTGAGTTGTATCTGGGGTTTTGTTGGGCGGGAAAAAATGGTTTTGGGCAAGTTGGCAGTTTTGGCCCTTGACTTTTTATTCTTGTAACACAACTTGAGGTTTGGCGATTTTAGTCCCTCAATTTGTATTTTCTTCATTTGGTTGACTTTCGACTTTGACGAGGTTGACTTTCTGACTTTGGCTTCGATTTGACTTTGTCTTTTCCATTCCGTGCTTGGTTTTGTTTGTTTTTGGTTTTCTTCTTGTCCTTTTCTTGAATATCCGTTTCCTACACAATACAAATGCAAAACATACAAATACAATGTATTTTTGGTACGTTTTTAGTCATTTAAGTCCGTTTTTTGATAGAAAATGGTATGTGTAATTAAGCACATACCAGCAATTTCTGACTTCATTTTGAGTGTCAAAAAAGTAGAGTTGCGCAAATTTTGGCTGAATTCCTTCTAGGAAGTAGGGACCCTATTCGATGATAGTTTTGTCCATTTATTCTAAATGTATAGGGGGCCCTCCCTGTATTAATTGAGTGGTCTATTTTGGCACCAAATGACGTGAAACCGAATATGATGTTGTAAACTCTAATTTGATCTCTGAACTTTGATGTTACACGGCGATTATAGTTGAGCAGGTTGTTCAATGGTGGAGGCGTACCTTTGAAAATGGGAAGTGGCACTTTACCTCCTTGACAGCAAAGTGAGAAAGTTAGATTGACAATCGTTTTGGACTTCTCCTCTCTCTCTCTTCGTACCACATTGTTGCATGGCAGTTACGGCATTGATGTGAAGGTGGTCTAATATTATGGTAAGGGACAAGTACACCTTGAAATGTATAAAATTATGTATGTAAAGAAGGGTCCGTTGTTTGTGTTTTATGGGGTCCATAATGGACCCTGTTGTATTGTTTTAGTCTGTAACCTAAGGTATATAATCAAATATAACAGGATGCTAAATGGTTGAATAACAAAGAGTATGAGTGGCATTTAAAATTACCTGCAGAGGTTAATGCTGCTTTTTTTAGAGTTTTTCTACCTGCACGTAGACTGAGTGGTCCTAAAATACAGTCCATAGTGATGAATTTAGAATGTTTGTAAGAAACCATTGGGTGTAAGGATAATAGTTTGTTAAAGGAATTTAGGTTCCCTGAAATTGGGTACAATGAGCACCTGCTGATCTTCTTGTTTGGCGGGTATGTGCATACTTGGAGGTTGAAGATCCTACTATTTGGTTTATATTGTTTGTGGTAATATCTGAAAGTGGCAATGGAGGTATTCATGCGTGTTTAATGTTAATAATAGTTTAAATAGATTTAAGTTTATACAAATTGTGTGTTAATTGTCCATTAAGAGAATGTATGTTTACCTAAGCAACCTGCATCTGTTTCTGTTATTGTAAGGCCACAGTAGCTTTGTACTCTTCCGTCCTGTCTGATAGTTGTATTTGAATGAATCCTTAAAGATTTCTTAAGCAAGTCTAAGAGAGATGGAGTAATTCTATCTTTGTCCTGTGTGTCTGTAAGATAAACAGACATATGAATATAATGACACTTATGATTTAAAGGTATGAAAAGTACTTCTGGTAGAGTCTACCTCTATTCATAGTTGCATATGGAGTGTGATTCATTTTTTATGTTTCTGTTATTGTTAATTCACAGTAACTATGTACTCTTCCATCTTGTCTTATAGTGGTATTTGAATGAATCCTTATAGATTTTTGGAGCAAGTCTGACAGAGATGGAGTAATTCTCTATGTATTATGTGTACCTGTAACATAAATAGCTGATGTGTTATAAAAGCTTTAAATTTATAATTCTAGTTTTATCTGATTTCCAACTAACACACGGGTAAAGTATAAACCCCCGTTTATAGTATAGGTTTAGGGTAAGACCAGGTCGTTCTACGGGATTGGTTATTCTTAGAAAGGGTCGATTATATTACGAAAGGGTTATCTAATAGACTGTCACGATCTAAAGATAATGATTCAAATTCAAGATATAAAATGATGTTTGTTTAGGGGATGAGAACGAATATAGATAAACTTTGATGGATAATGGGTTCAAGAATTAAAGTATAATCGATTAAAGAAACGGTTGGTTTACTAAATTGATTGTCTATTTATTATAATCAAAAATTCTTTCGGCCTTTACTTTTGATTACAAAAATGCTTTAAGTTCGATTCATGTTTGGAAAATAGGAATATGGACTTTCTTAACCAAGTTCGTTAGACATGAGGTTAAGCGTTAAACCTTTTTATCCTCGGTTAATGATCATTTTATTACCCAATCCTCACAAGGCTAAAATCTAGTTGTCAAAGATAAACAACATAGAAATCAAACATATAGTCGGAGTCTTTCGACCTATATCCAGACTAGTATGATGATAAAATGATGACTAAGAGATCCAAGTGTAAAAACATCAAGTTCATATTAACAATTTAAAAATTCATTAGTTTATCCAAGTTAGATCCATAGTTTCCTCATAATCCCCAAGCAAACATGTTAAACTACTCCATATTCATCAATTCAAAACACATAACAAGCATGATTAATTCAGAATTCATAATATAAAAGTATAGAAATGCGTTTATACCAAATTCAATAGCAAATAGTGCACTACTTACAAGAATCTTCCTTTGAACGAATATTATAACAACTTGTAAATTCAACTATAATGACTATAACAACTTCTTAGCACAACTTCTGAGATCAATTAGTATCTTCCTTCGATTATAACCCGGAATGTGATGAAGAACAAGGTGATTCTTCAACAATTCCACTATAACTTCTTCCTAACTATTCTAGATCTAAGATGAGATAAATTGAGATTGAGAAGTGTTGAATTCGATGCTTTGAGCCCTGAATTTCGAGCTCTATTTATACACAAACTTGAGGCTTTAGTTGGGAAAAGGTGGCAAGCCAAAGGTTGCCCATAATGGCAATCATAATGATTTTTAAGTAACTGCAAGTGAAGTGCGCCGCACAATGAAAATTATGCGCCGCACTTGGTATATAATTAAATTGTATTTACTCCGTAATGAAGTACGCCGCACAATAAGAATTGTGCGCCGCACTTTAGCTTTGTTCGTTAATTCTTCATTAGATTCTTCTAATAACGACCGTTAGTGCATTTAACGGAATTTCTTTGCACGTTTAGTCCTTTTCTTCATTTTTGGTCCTGAAATGATTATTACAGAACAAACAACCAAACTTTGCAATATTTCATGCGTTAACATATATATTTCACGTATTTTCGAGGGATATTTTATGTATATTTGGAGCGTTATCAAATCGCCCTACACTTAGATTATTGCTTGCCCTCAAGCAATCAAAGCAAAAGTATTTCGTTTTAATAAAACAAATTAATGATCACAAGCATAGATAACGCGACAAAGCAACTCACGAATTTTTTATAGATAAGATTCTTTTCACACTCGCTCAATTCGGTAAAATGGATAGTAAACGGAAGTCACTCATACGCGCAGTCATGAAATGTTCAAATTACCATACGCTTGTACAAGAAACTAAACTTCACCGACATGGCGTAAGCACCAAACATAAACATCAAAAGAGGTAATTTATTTAGTGATATTAAAAAAATATGTAAAAAAATTATAATTCATTTTATCCGTAATGTAACCAACTATTCCTTCACATCATTATTTTTCTTACATTTTTTTATCATCGACTTGACTTGGGTTGGGGGAAACTTGCTTTTCCCCCATTCTTAGGATAAGCATACTACTTCAATGAATTTAGAAGTTTGCAACCTTCACACTTCATTTTGATAGTGATACCAACATTTACGTTCTTCAATCCGTAAGGATAAAATTTTAGATAATTTTATTAAAAATCTTTTTGAACAAAATTACTTTTTACTTATATTTATATTTTTATCACCTCTTAATCAGTAAAATATTTATAACACGCGAACGTGTTCCTACTGCGGTCTCATAAAGATTTCAAGCACAAGTTCTAGAATTAACAAATCACCGGCACACTCATATAATTTTAAATCGATAACAATGCTCCAAAAAAGGTGACCAAACTACACATACACAACCGTAACAACGGATGAGATATTTGCAATTGCTCACTCCTTAACTCGAGAAAGCTAAAGATAAAAATCATCTTAGGTATCAAAGATGAATACCTAAATTCTTAAAATCTAATCCTTACAATTTTTCTGGGTGGCATAAATATGCTAGTAATGTTATCAATCCAGAGTCAGATTGCTTATACGTGATCATAAAATGTTATTGTTTCAAAATATTTTCTTTTAACTAGTTTTTTTTAACTTTTCCGGTTTATCTCCCCCATACTTAATATGAGCATTGTCCTTAATGTGAAAATATCATAGAGAAAGATAAAATAGGAAAGTGAAATAATACTTCTCAATTATGATTGATATTTTGAATCTTTGCTTGCTCCATTTCGTCTTACGTCCTTCTCTTTTTCTTTTCCCTGTTACAAATATAAATACTGCATAACACACAAATAATAATAATATTCATAATTAATTATTAATAGAAAGTACGATAATATTGTTTTAATGCCAACAGAGGCATTTTACACACCATAATAATAATAATAATAATAATAATAATGTTTAGAGAATTGTTTTTAAAACACACGTGACCCAAAACATGCGGTCACATAACCAACTTGTGTCATCTCGACACTACTCATCATCATCCTGCTGCTGCTGATACTGCGGTGGATACTGTGGTGGCGGAGGTGGGTACTGCTGATAATACTGATCATACTACGGCTGAGCATAACCAGGTGGGTTGTAGGCTCCCTGCAGTGGAACACTGTAAACCCCAGCCATATGCTCAAACACTCCCTGGTACCTGTCCCAGTGATATGACTGCCTATACTCCATCCTCTCTATAGCTTCTTGACGTATCTCCATCCTACCCATCCTATCATACAAGTCCTGCATAGATGCTCTTAGAGGTCTAGGAATACCAACTCTCGGTACACCCGGCTATGGATCCTCAGGAATAAGCTTACCCTCAGAGTCGATCAAATCCCTAAGCGGAGTCGTATCCAAATCTCTACAATAAATCAGAGCACTCAAACTCCTTACCACATCATCTGTCAACACCCTTGACTTCCTAGCAATCTTCGAGATAAACTGTCCACAACAAATTTGACTTTCCTTTTGAGTACCAGCTCCTTTCCTCTTCATCCACCTCGCAATCAACCAAGCCACATTCGCATACCCATTTTGGTGTCTAGCATCAAACATACTCAAGAGCCACAAATCATTTTTCTGAATCTTATCATACCCAGTCATCCTTTGACACAAACCATAAGTGATCATATTGTGAATCACCCTCAAAATTAGGCTCTGGATAGTAGAAGTGTGACTCCTAGATAAACTAAGGTTTTCCTCTCTGCTAATGCTTAACCAATACTCCTGAGCGTTAAAATGCTCATCACTACGCAAACCTCCTTTAAAGTAAATATTAAAACCATCTTCTTCAAGCTCATCAGCATGATACAATCCCAATCTACTAGCAAACTCCAACAACGTCAAATTGTACGCATGTCCACCAAGTCTAAACTTGATGATCTTCTTTGTTTGCAATTCATCGTAAGCATAAACTTTATCAAATTCATAAGTCGAGTAAAACTCATGGCAAAGCTCTTCATAAATTGGTTCATTGATATTAAAATCTCGAATCTATGCCACATAAGTGAATATTCCCTCATTGGATTCAGCTTCATGCAACCTAATCCTCAACATATCATCGATTTCTCCATCACAACCCATTCTATTCAGCACATCCTAATTCACGACACACGGCGAGTAAACATGCCTAGGGAGTAATTGGGTTAATCTAGTGTTGTACCTAGACTTCGCATCTCTGTTGCATCCTTCCCATAGCAATAACTCATGATGAACTTGTGGGAGCAATACCTCTTCCACGGTTTCATGTTGTCTAGAGCGTTTAGATCTTGATGTTCCGGCCTTATCATCGTGTGTTCCCATATTCTACACATAAAAACAAATCAACAATAAAGTGTATAGTTATGATAGATATGATTTGGTATAAATGGTCAAGGTTTTGATGGTTTTTAAAACATTTTGTGACTTTCTGATGTAAAATGTGCGGTGTACTTCCCTGAAGTGCGGCGTACATTCTGGAAAATAGGCAAAGTGCGGTGGTTTTGGAACAAAACCGGCGTACTTTCAGGGCTGGTGAATTTTTTATGATTTTCAATCAATTTATTTTTAAAGGTAAATTCATAATATGAACAGTGTTTTTAGATTTAACAATATCAAGCATGCATGGAATAAATAACTTCTAAATATCATAATTCTATGGGTCAATTATTCATACCAATTTGATTTTTCCTAATCTAATTATATTTAACCCTAATGGACAACAAATTAAACAAATCGATAATAAACAAGTTAAAGGGTGATATTAACATACCCTAGGTATGATTAAATAGTTGATGGATTGATACTTGAAAACTTTTCCTTTGTTCTTGTGAGAAACCTGACGATTTTGTGTTAGTGCGTGTTGTTTTTTTTATAATGAGTTAGAATCTGGTTTGGTAAGTTTTATCTATGAAAACCGCTCAAAAGTGCGGCGTACATTCCTTTTTTTAATAGATATAGATTATATAAACTTACTTTACACACTTCATAATTTAAACATAATGATAACATAAATTTTCAATCTTATAATGACTTAATACTAATATTTATCATAGATCGGACTAATGTCCGTACATCAAATGTAATCCCTTATAGATTTATACAAATGATTTTATTCTTAATTAAAAGTAAAAATAGCTTGAGGAGTATATAAGTTCCCTCCTTTATTCTAACTTGGCCCAACTCTTTACTCCACAAACCAATTGGGTGACATGATGTCACTCAACTTATGGTACTTTGATAACTTCCTGTCTGTTTTCATTGTTGTGAACCCTTGCAAATAAATATTTCCATACGGATCAGTCAATCTTATCTCAGTGCACCACTGTCCTGTTACTTCTTCTTCTTTAGTATAAGAACCCTTATAATCAGGCTTCCAGTTAACGTGCTTTAATGGTACGAGTAATGAACCAAGGAAACTAACTGTGTAGATTATAAAAGACATACAAGAACAAGGATTAAAACTGATTTGGAGGTTGGGTAAAATGAAATAGATGTGTAGCCATTTTATTAGAGTTGAAAGGATAAAGAGATGGGAAGAGTGTATGTGCTAGAGAGAGAACACACACACACACACTTACACACACTTTTACAAATGTGAGCTTCACCCCTCCATGGAAGTATGGAGGGGGTATTTATAGTCCTAGTGACACACAACTATTGTAACTAGTCATTATTAGTCCCTACGTGTCACTCTATAAATGAACTAATGTAATTCCGGATATGTCACCATATTTTAAGGCTAACAATCTTCCCCCAATATGTGGACACATACGGAATTACTTACAATGTTCCTAACAAGTACAAATACAATTGAATAAAGTCTTCCAAAGCGCTTCCAAAGCTGAAGTTGTCTTTTAAGTTCTCCTGGTCTTGAAACTTGTATTCCAGCTTGGATCTTCATTGTCTTTACTTGTTTTGGAACCATTGTAGTATGCATGAGTTGGATTAACTTCCCCCCAATTCATGCAGCATGTCTTGAAAAGCTTTCTTCATAGACTCCTTTTTGGCAAAGTTTTTGAATCAGCTTCCCCCCAAACCAACATCCCTATCTTAAGCAGATTTTGAAACTTTGAAGTAGCTTAAACAATCTTCTACTTGTCATTGACGTGCACAGCGGAAATTTGTAGAATTCAAACCATACCACATACTCCTGCTTCTTGTCATTAGGGCTTGGTGAATATTCATTCGGGGGTGCATGCGAGAAATCAGCAATAATTCTTCTCACGTATGCAGAATACTTCATAAAACATATTTGGTAAAGTAGTATACACTACTTCTCCCTGGAAGTTGACATGGTAACATCAAAGTCAACTAAGTCCTGAATGTACACATTTTCCCCCATGATGGTTGCGAAGTCTCGGAAGCATCATTGTTGTGTACGTACATATACTCGAGAAGTTCTTGTCTTAAGCACAAATCTTGAAATCCAAACAAAGCATTACCCTCTTGTCTTCAGAAACCATAGAGGAGATGAAGCAAGAATCAAGAAAACTTAGTATAATCAATGTCTTGTATATGAATGTCGTTGTAGAACTTTGAGAAGTTTGCTTAGACTGTGAAGTACCATTGTCTTAGAATCCCGTGAGAATTGCTGATTACATCTCAACCTTTGAATTCTCTGGCTAACTTTACCAACCTCAAATTCTGTCGGCTATTGTTGTGATCACTTGGTGAAGTAAGCCCGATATACCAAACTTGAAAATGAAGTGAAATCCCCCAAATTTATTACTTAAGCTTGCACTGTTGTGATTGAAGAACGATCCAAGATTAAATCTATAAGTACTCTATACCCCACCGGAAAAGTATAAGAAGTACAACACCTCTTGAAATTATCCACATCGACTTTTGCGTGTGACACTGAGTACTACAACGTAACTCCTTTAAGTGATAGTTATCCAGGTCTGCAACCAACCACCCCTGACTGCTGGTAACTAGATAATTCAAGTCTTAATCATAAGCTATATACGTTCAAGCAAGTCATCAATCGATAGATTGGGTTTAAAGAAAAGGGGTAGCAAATAGAAGGAAGTCTCGATGATGAAATAAGTAGACGCCTTCGTAAAATCCAACTTCAATCTCAAATAAGGGATACCAAATCAACTTCATGATCACTTGTCATCGTAATCCGAATCTCTAGCCGTTTGTCATTTATTGAATCTTTTTCGGATCGTTTTAGTGTTATGTATCATGTTTGTTGTGTTGTTGTTCAAGAATGTCGTTAAACTAGAACAAATGGTATTTTTGAATGTCGTTAATGAACAAACATTGTCTAGTCAAACTTGTCATGATAGTGTATTATTCCCGGCTTAATCCAAAAATGATGTCCATACCTTAACAATGTCGGTCCAATCAATATAACACCATCCCATCACCAATTTAAACTTGGCCCGCTAAATATTTGCATTTTAATATCTTAAAGCAGCCCATCTGAATCCATTAAGTACTGACCCAATATCATTCAATAAACTGGGCCAACCAATTAATATATCCAACCCGGCCTAACAGTTGTTACAACCCGGGTTCAACATAAGAGTATAAGTCACCCTTATAATTAGGGCTCACTAACCCTAATACCATTCATAACATTCAGATGCCCCCATCTGTTTACCTACCTTATGTCTTCTCTCTTTCAAAGCAACAAACAAGAGAGTATAAACATCATCCCATCCCTTCCATCTTAGTAAAACAAATCGAACAAATGCATCCCTTCTCTTCCATCACAAATAAACACCACCCTTATAACCTCTGGATAATCACAACAATTATCTTGAAGCCATAAATCTGAAACTCATTAGACGAATTAGAAATATATGACGAGCTTTGTACATCTTCAATTGAAAAAACCACAAGAACTTCAAGGCCTTCATTGGTCACGGGTAGGTGTTGTCTTGAGTATGTATCGATCGATGATGATTGTTTCTTTTGTGGGTTCGATCTATAAAGGTCAAGGTATAAATAAATCCCATAAAAAAATGAATCTGAGATCCTTTTGTATGTTCGAGTTTTGATGTAGTAGATGATGGAGTTGAAGTTGTTGTAGTGTGACGATGGGTTTTAGGTTTAGAGTTGTTGGATTTGTGGTGATTGGATTGATGGCTGTTGATGTTGTTGTTTATGTGGTTTAACTTTCGAGTCTGTTATGGACTCAGTTGAGTTTGACCGGGTCAACTCGGTAAATACTGAGTTGACTCGGTTTGGCTGTGTGTAGCAAAACGCAACCAAGCAAATCGCAACCCTTTTTCTTGCTAGTCAAAACGCAACAGAAACAAAACGCAATCTTGATAGACAAAACGCAATGTTTCTAAAAATTTTGCAGCATGTCGTTTAGATGTGCAACGTAAAGGTCTTCAACTTGGGACAAATCGCAATGCCAAAACGCAGCTTGAAGCAAAACGCAATACCAAAACGCAGACCCTTGAGACAAAACGCAAGTCACATATGTTTTTGTCATTTTGTCAAAACGCAACCAAGAAACCCAATAAGCATAAACCCAGATCTATTTATCTATAATCTTGTCTTGAAGAATAAGGAACACAACAGAAACACAAACAACAACATATAACTTATTTTCATGATATTTTCCTAAGAAAAAATAACCACGATAAACAGTAACACCATGAATGAACAGTAACATGAACAGTAACCGAAACAAACAAACACATGATATGAAACACCCCTGTAGCTCTGATACCAATTGTAGATTATAAAAGACATACAAGAACAAGGATTAAACTGATTTGGAGGTTGGGTAAAATGAAATAGATGTGTAGCCATTTTATTAGAGTTGAAAGGTTAAAGAGATGGGAAGAGTGTATGTGCTAGAGAGAGAATACACACACTTACACATACTTTTACAAATGTGAGCTTCACCCCCCCCCCCCATGGAAGTGTGGAGGGGGTATTTATAGTCCTAGTGACACTTAACTATTGTAAGTAGTCATTATTAGTCCCAACGTGTCACGCTATAAATGAACTAATGTAATTCCGGATATGTCACCATATTTTAAGGCTAACAAACTGCCTTCTTCCAAACACTAATCTTTCTAAATGGGTTAGTTACTGTTTGTATAGCTAATGATCGCTCAACTGGATTGTTACAGTTCAAGTATGGTGCAGGTTTCAGACCATATATCGGTGCTCTAAACTTATTCCTTTTTATCTCATACTCTTCTTCGTCATCGCTATTACTTTCTGCGTTTCTCATAGCATCGGATCTTGCAGCACGAAAGGTTTGGTGACAAAATCCATCAAAAGTCAAGAAAAGTCTCTCTGGAGTATTGACTATGCCACCAATCGTACGCATGAATCCCCGACCAACTACTATTGGTGCATCCCGGTCGATTGGTATATTTAAGATTAGAAACTTAGAAATTAAGGTAGTGACCCCTACTTGACAAAGAACATTTATGAGTATCCTCATAGCTTCTACCTGAGTGTGATTAATCATCGTAATCCCTCTATCAACCTTCTTCATTTATTCTCTTCCTAATTGCTTATAAATCCGGTAAGGCATGGTATTGATATTCGACCCAGTATCAGCCAATGCATTTTTGTTAACCTGTCCCTCCAATCTGATGGGAAATATAAACGCTCCAGGATCATCTTTCTCTTTCAACGCCTCACCTTTAATCCTTTTTACTACTTCCTCCTCTTTTTTTGCAATCTTTCCATCTAACTCCACCTTGTCTTTCCAAATCTCATCGAGAACTTTCTTGTATTTGTCATGATAAGCCATTGTCTCGATTACAGGCATTACTTCCTCTAATAAAGCAAACTTTTGGCTAATTCTGACTGCCAATGCTTCTTTTGCTACTTCTTCTTGAGTTAAATGTCCACTAGCTGATGAAGATGTCCCTATATCTTGATAAAACAAGCTCAGATTCTCCATTGATCTCTTTTTATTATGGCTACTTTTCCCCATTTTGCAAACAAACGGCGGAAGTTCTTCTCTACCCAATAGTGGCACATCATCTAAGTTAAAATCAAGAAAGTGGTCCCAATCATCCATGCTCTTTTCTTCTTCTTCAGTATCTTCCAAGAATGGATCAATATCATGATATATTATGACAGTTTCAGCCCTGAAATCAGTAATTGCTTTGGTCATACGTAGGAATGTTCTTCTAAGAATTACTCCAAGTTCAACATCATCTTCTTAACAACTTTGTTTCCTCTTTTTACCTCATGTTCCAGGCATAATTTTTCTACATATTCGTTCGAGATCATGTTCTCCTCTACTCCAAGATTAATCTCCCCATCATAAGCTTCCAGCCTATTGACAAAACAAGGTGCCACAAATCTATCACTAACTTCTTCTGTATCTATCTGGTGAAAAACCATAGCTTTCGTTTCCTTCTTTCCTCAACTATTAGCAGTGTCCTAAAATTCCAAAGAATTCCAATCTCTAGATCCTTCAACCTTGTCACTCGAAATTTCAACAATGTTTTCTCCTAAGCAAATTTTTCCAAGACTCGAATTGGGATCCTTAACACTTATAAAATAAGACAACATTAAAATAACCATTAGTAGGTTAGTTAAAACAAATAATAATACCTTTTTACATTTACACATTATCAATAAACATATAGCATTTTTTAGTTCAAGCAATCTTTGTTCAAAAACGAAGAAACGAGCATTTTGTTTGGTTTTAGCCAGAAAGTGCGGCACACTTTATAAAAAGTGCGGTGTACTTTATGAGTTTTAAGACTTTTAAAAATTTTAATTTTAGTATTTTTATGTTTATTATTTTTGTTATTTTTTAAATATCTATTAAACATGGCATCTATCAGGTTTTTAAGCACATATATCATTATATAAAATTCTTTAATTTTTTTGAAGTTTTTATTTTTGTTTTTATTTTGCATGAGGTCAAAGTCAAATAAAAACATTTAGCAATTAAGAGACATGTGTTGGCGTTTAGAATTTTAAACAAGCAAGCTATCAAATAGTTCTTTTTGATTTTTCTTATTTTAATGTACAAGATGCTATAATATAAGATTTTGACAATTATGAACACAAGGAATAAATTTCACATTCTCAAATGGTCAATTTACAGTTTATGGGTTTGGGGTTTTTGGTTTTGATGTTGTTCTTTTCCTTTGAAAAACTGGATCTGTTTGTGAAAGGGGCAAGAAGTGCGGCGTACTTAGTAAAAGTACGACGTACTTCTGTAATTTGCAGGAAAAACTGGCGCACAATGGTTATGTATGGTGCACTTTTTGTGAAAAATTGGTTCAGTTTGCCAGAAAACTGTACGGCGATTTTGAAAATTTTAGTTTGTAATATAATAATGACTAATTCAAGAATGAAATTAATCAACGGCAGCGGCGCCAAAAAACTTTGATGTGTTATAAAAGCTTTAAATTTATAATTCTAGTTTTATCTGATTTCCAACTAACACACGGGTAAAGTATAAACCCCCATTTATAGTATAGTTTTAAGGTAAGACCAGGTAGTTCCATGGGATTGGTTATTCTTAGAAAGGGTCTATTATATTACGAAAAAGTTATCTAATAGACTGTCACAATCTAAAGATAATGATTCAAATTCAAGATATAAAATGATGTTTGTTTAGGGGATAAGAAGAAATATAGATAAACTTGGATGGATAATGGGTTCAAGAATTAAAGTATAATCCATTAAAGAAATGATTAATTTACTAAATTGATTGTCTATTCATTATAATCAAAAATCCTTTCGGCCTTTACTTTTGATTACAAAAATGCATTAAGTTCGATTCATGTTTGGAAAATAGGAATATGGACTTTCTTAATCAAGTTCGTTAGACATGAGGTTAAGTGTTAAACCTTTTTATCTTCGTTTAATGATCATTTTATTAGCCAATCCTCACAAGGCTAAAATCTAGTTGTCAAAGACAAACAACTTGGAAATCAAACATACAACAGTAGTCTTTCGACCTATATCCGGGCTAGTATGATAATCAAATCATGATTAAGAGATCTGAGTGTAAAAACATCAAGTTCATATTAATAATTTCCAAATTCATTAGTTTATCCAAGTTAGATCCATAGTTTTCTCATGATCCCTAAACAAACATGTTAAACTACTCCATATTCATCAATTCAAAACACATAACAAGCATGATCAATTTAGAATTCATAATATAAAAGTAGAGAAACGTGTTTATACCAAATACAATAGCAAATAGTGCACTGCTTACAAGAATCTTCCTTCGAACGGATATTATAACAACTTGTAAATTCAACTATAACGACTATAACAACTTCTTAGCACAACTTCTGAGATCAATTTGTATCTTCCTTCGATTATAACCCGAAATGTGATGAATAACAAGGTGATTCTTTAACAATTCCGCTAGAACTTCTTCCTAACTATTCTAGATCTAAGATGAGATAAATTGAGATTGAGAAGTGTTGAATTGGATGCTTTGAGCCCAGAATTTCGAGCTCTATTTATACACAAACTTGAGGCTTCAGTTGGGAAAAGGTGGCAAGCCAAAGGTTGCCCAATAATGGCAATCATAATGATTTTTAAGTAACTGCGGGTGAAGTGCGCCGCACAATGAAAATTATGCGTCGCACGTGGTATATAATTAAATTGTATTTACTCTGTAATGAAGTACGTCGCACAATAAGAATTGTGCATTGCGGCCTCGTTCATTAATTCTTCATTAGATTCTCTTCTAGATTCTTCTTATAACGACCATTAGTGCATTTAACGGAATTTCTTTGCACATTTAGTCATTTTCTTCATTTTTGGTCCTGAAATGATTATTGCACAACAAACAACCAAACTTTTCAATATTTCATGAGTTAACACATATATTTCACGTATTTTCAAGGGATATTTTATGTATATTTAGAGCGTTATCAATACTTTCACTTTATACTCTTGCATGACATTCAATATGCTTGCTATTATCTGAATCATCATTGCTTGCTTTTACATGTTGCCTGGTTTGCATCACATGTCGCTTTGAATGCTTGTTCTATTCCTATTATCTGACCACTATTGCCCATGCTTGCCTTTCATGCTTGCTTGGCATGCCTAATATATTACAACAAGTACTTATGTTCTAATTTTCTATCGATTACTATATGTACGTAGATCTATGGTATTAATTTTAAGTATATTATTTTATAAGATTACTTATACACCTACTGTGTTATCACAGGTCGATGCCTTCCCCAGCCCTTACTGACACATAGACCATTTCATCCGTTGGCGGAGCCTGAGGCTCTCCAGTACACACTCCATTTCATGATGACCCATACATGCTAGTGAGACAGGCTTACTCACCCACTGCTACAGACCCTGAGTCTGAACCTTTTGAGGTTCCCTTAGAGATAGAGGAGCCCCAACCACTAGCCTCAATATCAGCACCTCCATCACCTGACTACACACCTACTACCCTTCACACTGACGAGGAGTCAGAGCCTTTAGAGGCATTAGAGACTAGGGTCACGTCACCACACTCCACTACTCCACCATCATATCCTACTTTACCACCATCTCAGCAGCCACCGCCTACCTAAACATCACCTACTCCCATTCGTCCATGAGCTTTTTACTACCACAATACTGCATGGATGGCCTTGCGTACGCAGCCCGCTCTATCTCCTGGTCTCTCAGCCAGTGTGACAAAGGCGATGGCACTATCACTGTTAGGAATTTTGAGTTATTACTGCTAGTACTACTTTACTACTGCTGGTTCAAGATTGATACTGCTACTGAAGATTGAAGAATATAAACTAAGTCGTTAGTACTGCTAGTTAGTTTATTAGTACTGTTAGTATAAGAAGTTAGTACTGCTAAAGTGATATGCATGATTTATATTAGGAATAGATATGCATGATCACTTGACGCGTTTTGTGAGCCCCCATTAGGGTTTTCCTTAGTGTATAAAAGGAACCCTACGGCATAGTTAGAGAGATCAATCTTCATAAAAAACACATATCTTATAGTTAGAATATTTGCAATTAATATTTTCAAGTTTAGTATTCATTGTTGTTTTTAGTATTGCAAGTTAGATTCTGCATAACTTGTAGTATTCACAATCATAGTTTCTCATATAGTTAGTTTGGCTTTATCCAATTAACTAATGCTTAAACAGGCTAAATAAGAACTTTTTCATTGTGGTGACGTGCACAAGGGTATCAGAGCTTGTGGAGAAACTCTAAATAAGAAGAACTTTATCAGATCTAGATCTCTTCCTATAATACACAATGTCTGGTGAAGGAACCTGCAATAAAAAAAACAAGAAAGGGGGGGGGGGGGGGGGGGGGATGTTAGGAGGTACAAAAAAAAAAAAAACAATTATGGGGTTTTGTTTGATATAAAAAAACCAAAAAAAAACACAAATAGCACCAGTAGAATCTCCTCAAATGGTGTCTACTATAAAACTTCCTATCCTCAAAAAGGGTGAATATACCCTTTGGAGCATGAGGATGGAGTAGTATCTCACAATACAGATTATAGTTTATGGCAAGTGATCTTGAATGCGGTGATGGTCCTAATACACGTAACAACTGATATGAAAATGGTGTTGAAACTGAAGTACCTCCAAAGACTGCTCAAGCACTATTACAAAGACAAAGAGAAAGAAAAGCTAAAAGCATTTTGCTTTTGGCTATTCCTGATGAGTATCAACTGAGGTTCCATGGAATAAAGGATGCAAAGTCTCTGTGGGCTGCTATCAAGAGTAGATTTGGTGGCAATGTTGAATCTAAGAAGATGCAGAAGACTGTTTTGAAGCAACAATTTGAAAACTTTTCTGTATCTGACACAGAAGGCTTAGATAAAGCATATGATAGGTTTCAAAAACTTATCAGCCTTCTAGAAGTTCATGGTGCAGCTGTTCCTAATGAAGATGCAAATCAGAAATTTTTAAGAGCTCTACCTTCATCATGGAACAATGTAGCCTTGATTATGAGGAACAAAGATGGTATAGATGATTTGGATATTGATGATCTATACAATAACCTAAAAGTGTTTGAAGCTGATATCAAAGGTTCCTCTGGATCATCTTCAAACTCTCAGAATGTGGCCTTTCTCTCTGCAGAAGACACTAGCAGCAGTAATGAAGTTAATACTGCTAATGGTGTTTCTACTGCATCAGGCTATAATTCTCAGGGACAAGCCTCTTCATCATCATATACTGATGATCTAATGTTCTCATTCTTTGCTAATCAGTTAAATAGTCCACAACTAGATGATGAAGACCTAGAGCAGATTGATCATGATGATTTGTAAGAAATGGACCTTAAATGGCAGGTGGCCATGCTCTCTATAAGGGTTAAGCGATTTTATAAGAAGACTGGAAGAAAGTTAATCTTTAATGGCAAAGAACCTGTAGGTTTTGATAAAACAAAGGTTGAATGCTTTAACTGTCATAGAAGGGGCCATTTTGCAAGGGAATGTAGAGCATCAAGAAATCAAGGAAACAGGAATGGAGATGCAGGGTATAAAAGCAGGGACAACACCAGAAGGACTGTACTAGTGGAGACCTCTGATGCATTGGTTGTTCAGGACAATGCTTTGATTGTCCAAGATGGGCTAGGATATGACTAGAGTTATATAGCTCAAGATGAACCAACTAAGTTTGCTCTTATGGCTTATAATTCAAACTCCTTAGTGTCTGACACAAAGGTACAATCTTGTTTTAAAAACCATGTAAAAACATATGAAAAACTTCAAAAACAGTTTGATGAACAGCGACAAACTCTTAGTAAGGCTAATCTAGAAATTATAGCTTATCAATTAGGCCTATAATCTGTAGAGGCACAGTTAGTTGTTCATCAAAAAAATGAAGCTGTCTGTAAAGAAAAGATTGCAGTCTTAGAATTTGAAGTAAAAGACAAAAGTAATGCTGTCATTAGACATAAAAATCAGTTAGATGAAACCTTAAGAGAAAAAGATGATTTAAAAGCTAAGCTAGAATATTTTGAAACATCTTCTAAAAACTTAAATAAACTGATTAATAGTCAAATAAGTTCTAAAGATAAAACTGGTCTAGGATATGGAGATCAATTGAATGAAAATGATTCAAGTGGTAGTGAATTGTTTAATAGTGTGTTTGATAGTCGTTCAAGTAATGGAGATGATAATCAAACAAATGATAGGTTCAAAAAGGACAATGGATATCATGTTGTTCCTCCTCCGTTAACAGGGAACTAACCTATCTTTTGCAGGATTAGATAATTTTATTTATAGGCCTACATCAAATAAGACTAGTGCTAGTGTGTCTCAAGTTGAAACAAGTATCACTCCACCTAGCAATACTAGTGTAGAAATGCCTAGAGTTGAATCTGTTAGGCCTAGTAGAGTTATCATTGAAGATTGGGTTAGTGATGATGATGAGGATATTTTTCAATCTAATGATTTGCAAGCAACAGACAAACTAGTTTTAAAAAGATTGAGTTTACTAATGCTAAGAATAAATCTGTTAAACCTAAACAAGCTGAAAAACCTAGGATAACCACTCAAAATCCTAAGGTAGATAGAAGATATTGCAATGGGAAAATGGCTCAAAAACTAGGGTTAAGATTTGGGTCTACAAAGAAAGCCTGTTTTGTTTATGGCAGTTACAGCCATCTAATAAAAGACTGTGATTTTCATGAAAAGAGAATGGCTAAAAAGTTTTTTTGAAAAATATAGGAAAGAATACTGTTCAAAGGGAAATTAGACTAGTTTGGAATAATGTTCAAAGAATAAATCATCAAAATAAATTTGTTCCATCTGCAGTCTTAACAAGGTCTGGAAAAGTACCAGTTAGTACTGCCAAGAAAAGCTCTCTAAGAGCAACAACATCAACTAGTACATTCAGACCAGTTAATAATGCTACCCATACAAGTAGAGTGAATGTTTCAAAATTAAGAACAAATTCTTTTCATAAGTCTCATTGACCTATTAGAAGGCCTTTTTATAAATCAACAGCACCAAATACCAGGATTTCAAATGAAAAAGTTAATACTGTCAGAGTAAATGGTGTTAATACTGTTGGGCAAACAATAGTTAGTGATGTTAAGGGTAAGGTTGAGCCCAAACCAGACCGGACCGGCTAAGACCAGACTGCACCGAGGACCGGACCGAAATGGTACAGTTCAGTCCGGGTCGGTCCTCGGTACGGTCCTATAAGGCATAATCATCGGGTTTTTTGGCTAGACCGACCGGACCGAAGACCGAATTGGTCCAAAACTCCGGACTGAGGACCGAGCCAAAATATGTTTGGTCCGGTCAGATCGGTCTGGTTCGGTCTGGTTTTCCGGTCTGGTCCGGTCGAACGGTCCATATGCCCACCCCTAGTTAAGGGAAATGGGGTCACTGCTGTTAAGGCCTCAGCAGGTTGTGTTTGGAGACCTAAAATGACTG
>BQNB010053441.1:0-40012 GCA_026074375.1 Tanacetum coccineum | reverse complement strand
AAGGCACAGATTCAAACTATAACTTCTAAAGACTTTGAAAAAGAGTTTTAGACTTTAAAGTCTTTTAAAAGCTGTTAATAAGACTTAATTTAGGCTAAACAAAGATGGTTTAAAAGCCAAAAGTGGTCAAACAGTACTAACTCATGGTTAGTACTGCTTGTTCCAAACACCCCTTTAAATTTCTAAAAAACATTTTTAAAACTAAAACAATTCAAGAGAATCATAAAACTAGATAAATTAAGCATGTAGAAGACAAAATAAGCACTAATAATACAGAGATAAGCAGAAATAAGCTATGGAACAGTAAATGCAAAAAATTAAGCAAAAAAATGAAAAAGTAAAACTTACAAAAGTCCTTAGCTTTTGGTTAAGAACTTATCACCCCAAACACTTTTTAAACCAACCTAATGCTTATCCAATAAGCTCTATTACCATGGCCATCCATTATTTACCATGCTCCATTGATTCTTGAACACATATGAGTGATTTTTGGTAAAAAGGACTTA
Organism: Tanacetum coccineum; assembly: GCA_026074375.1. NCBI lineage: Eukaryota > Viridiplantae > Streptophyta > Magnoliopsida > Asterales > Asteraceae > Tanacetum > Tanacetum coccineum. Next base: position 39,506 of record BQNB010053441.1, on the reverse strand, counting down.
AACACTATAAACTTAGGAAGTTTATGTTGTTTAAGGTATAACAGCTTATAATAGAGTAATAAGAGAGCTTATATGAGCTTATGAAAGACTTTTAAACACAATGTAACATTAACTTAAAAATAGAATTTTAACATAAAAACTTCAAATTTCATTAACTTTAAGAAGAGATTACAAGGCTTTGAATTTAAATGACAATATGAAAAATAAGTTGTAAAGTAAATAAAAACAAGTTAAACTACTCCTAAGTTACATCCCTTCAAATGTCAAAAATAAGCCCTATTTTATAAGCTGTTCACCAAGCTTGGGGTGTGTTAGTTGTGTTTCTTGTGTGAGGGCTTCAAATCCATAATCATAGCCATCCAAAAATCTTGTTCACCAAGTCAATTCATCACAGCCCTTCATTTTTGTCTTCAAATCATCACCCAATAAGAATTCAAGGGATTGCCAAAGTAGAATTGTTTGTTTGTGGTGTGGGGTTTGTGAGAATGATAGGTTTAGGGAAGAGGGATGAATAGTGACATATTTGTCGGGGTGCATGGGAGAGGTGAAAAGGATGGATGTTAGCGGGAAAAGGGTTTTGATTGGGATACAGGGTAACGGGTGTATGGAAGGGGTAATGGTGTTAGTGGTTAGGGACTAACATTGTTAGTCCTTAAGGACTGGCAGTGTTAGTCCTTAGGGACTAACGATGTAAAAGTTAATGGGTTTATTGGTTAAGTGGTTATGGGCTTATGAACTTGGGCCGGGTAAAGTTATAAAAGTTTTTTGGACTTTAAACATTTAGGTTTTATAAATGAAGGCTTAATGCGCTGACCCGACCCACTAAATGGGTACGGGTTGGCCCATTTAAGATTTCTTCGGAATCGGCTTCGTCTTTGACTTTTGACTTTGACTTTTTGTGCTCTTTCCAACCCCGTGCTCGGTTTTGGATTCGTTTTTGTCTTTTAGTGAATATCAGATACCTGCACAGTAAATAACACAAAACAAGCATATATTTGGCATTTTATGTACGTTTTTGGTCATTTAGGGTCGTTTTATTAGGTAAAAAGTATGTGTAATTAAGCACATACCAGTACCTGATGACGCAGGCCTGATTTATGATACCGATGCAGAACCTGAATTAGATGAACCAGGTAATGAGTTCGTATATCCTGATCGTGGAGAGGTGTTGGTTATTCAAAGAGTCTTAAATGTGGCTGTTTCAAAATCTGTTGATGATAATTCGTGGCTTCGTAACAACATTTTTAGAACCATGTGTACTTCCAAGGGGAAAATTTATGATATGATTATAGATGGGGGCAGTTGCGAGAATGTAGTTTCTATATATATGGTTGAGAAGTTGGGAATGAAGACAGAAGACCATCCAGAACCGTACCAGTTAATTTGGTTAAAAAAAAGGAACACTGTTAAAGTCAGTAAACGTTTTCTTGTGCAGTTTTCTATTGGTAAGAGTTAAAAAGATGAAGTGTGGTGTGAAGTTATACCGATGGATGCGGCTCACATTCTATTAGGGCGTCCTTGGCAATTTGATAGGAAAACAAAACATGACGGGTTCCATAACACTTACAGCTTTAAAAAGGATGGTGTGAACATTACCTTAGTTCTTTTTGATTCTCGTCAGACACAGGCAGAGGGTTCTAATTTGTTTATGAAGAAGACTGGTTTTGAGGGATTATGAAAACTAGTCCTTATGTGTTTACTCTTGTGGTTGTAGAAGAAAACGAGATTATCAGTGAAGCTCCCCTACAAGTTCAGCCATTGCTTAGGAAGTTTGCTGATGTGATTCCTTATGCCCCCTGGATTACCGGCTATGAGAGACATTCAACATTGCATCGATTTTATTCCAGGTTCCGCTATCCCGAACAGATCAGCTTATCGGATGAATCTGAAGGAGTTTGCGGAGCTTCAGAGACAAGTGACTGAGTTGCTGGAGAAAGGGTTGATTTGGGAGAGTATGAGTCCGTGTGTAGTACCTGCCTTGTTGGTACCCAAACATGGTGGGACTTTTTAGATGTGTATTAATAGTAGAGCTGTGAACAAAATAACGATCAAGTATCATTTTCCTATTCCGCGATTGGATGATCTTTTTGACCAGCTACATGGTTCTACCATTTTTTCAAAGATTTATTTTAGGAGTGGATATCATTAGATTCGGATGCGGCCTGGAGATGAATGGAAGACAGCTTTCAAAACTCGAGATGGACTGTATGAGTGGATGGTTATGCCCTTCAGACTGTCTAATGCGCTGGGTACATTCATGCGCCTTATGAATCAGTTTTTTAAACCTTTTATTGATCACTTTGTTGTCGTTTACTTTGATGATATTGTGATATATAACACCAATCTTGAGCAGTATTTGTCCCATCTTCTGCAAATATTTTCTATTTTAAGGGCTCAGAAATTATATGTTAATGGGAAAAAGTGTCACTTCCTTGTGACTGAAGTGACTTTCTTGGGGTATATTATTACTGGTAGCGGCATAAAAATGGACCTAGTAAAAGTTGAGTCAATTATTAGCTGGCCAACACCTTCCACTATTCATGATATTCGTAGTTTTCATGGGTTAGCGTCCTTCTACCGGCGTTTTATCTGGAATTTTAGTTCTATAATCGTGCCCTTAACTGAATGTATGAAGGGTGGTCGATTCACGTGGACAAGTAAGGCTGCCAAGGCTTTTGACATTCTAAAGGCTAAGGTAACCGAGGCTCCTGTTAAAGACCACGAAGGAAACAAGCTCAATACACCGTATCCAGAGAAGACCAATACGCCGTATTAAAGATATAGTATGTGAAGATTCTGGAAGATATCAAATGTGGTCCCTACTCTAAGAAACCCCCAATATGCCGTATCCAATCCATTGGATACGCCGTATCGAACCGACTTCCAGACAGTATAAATAGAAAACTCAAAAAAACGAGTTTTAGGTGTGCTAAATCATATTCTCGATTTCCTAGACCACAACGTTAATTTTTAGAGGAGAAAAGAGCATAAGGGGTCTTGCACTAATTCCGATCCATAGAAGAAAACGTGCTAAATTTTTATACTTTTGTAATCGTTCTGTTTTTGGTATCATTCGTTAACTCGGTTAGTTTACCTTGGCTAAACCAATTACTCTTGTATAAAGAATTTGACGTTTGAAGGTCTATACCTTCGGGATTAGCCTTTATTATGGAAGAATTTGTATGTTTGGTTTGTATTATATCTTGATTGCTTTATTTATCGATTCATGCTTGTTTCATGCTTTACCCTCTATATACTTGTGTACGTGCTTTTGTATGCGACTATCATTCAATCTGGATATACATCGCGTGACTGCTCTCCGGACTCCTCAGCTCACACTCACACTAGCATGACGGGACCTAGCACTACCCTCTATATGTAATTTATTTACCTTATGGATAAATTCATCACGAGAACTCGTTATCATAATATTTCATCCTTCAATAAAATCTAGCTCAAATATACGCTTCTGCTTATACCCGCCAGCGCTAAACAGAATTTGCCTCCGACCCCTTGGTTTGTTTGTAAACATGTGGACTAGTGATGAATCTAGTATATTCATCAAAATAATGTTACGGATTCATTGGATAGTTGGACATGTGGTCTACTAGTGTATAAATGTCCATTAAGAGTAAGTGGGTAAAGGTCTCTATGAGCTAGGGTTTAATGTTCCCATTGCTTTAATCCCCGAAGGATTAGATTCCAATAATCAGTGTAATATAGGTTGCTTACGCAGAGATGCTTTAATTGTGTCAGAATTAATGTGTCTAGGTCTTAGGATGAAGTCCCGCCTAAGTCTAAGAATGATATGCCTCTTTGAGATAAGTAATCATTGTACTGAATAAACAAACCAACTTCTAATCGGATTAATGATGGCTAATACAGTTTTCTATCATAAGGCTTGACCGCTCTTTTATCTTCTGTTAATTTGCTCGCGTAGGGTAAAGTGTCTTGAAATTATTATAGTCACCAACCAAACCTGTGCCAGTCTCTCAGGCTGAAACCCCCTTTACCTGTTAGAATTAGGATTAGAACTAACATAGGATTAGCATAGGTTTGATTTAGATTAGAATTAACTTAGATTAGACAACTAAAATATAAATAAATTGAGAGATTTAACCTCGCTTCAAGTGTTCGACACCCTACTTACCACGAATCTACCACCGACCGGGTACACTGCTCGTTAAAGTGTTGTTTTTGGTTAAGTCGGCAAAATATAAATTTAAAACTTGAATCATAAAAATATACACCACACAACGACACATCAAGTTTTTAGCGCCGCTGCCCGGGAGTGAAATTTAATTTTGAATTTTATTTTATATTTTGATTTTTAACATTAGATCTAACCCTTAGGAGTAGTGTTAATTAGATTAGTGTATATTCTTGTATATTCTGTATATTTTGTATATTTGTTAGTTTAATTGTTTGCTTGTATATTTGTGTGTTTAATTTAGTTATATTCGTAATACATTGTTCAGGTAGATAACTCGATACGGCATATCCACTTTTATTGGATACGGCGTATCCAACTCTTTGTCCAATACAGCGTATTCATTCAACTGATTAATACGGCGTATTCACTTCTATTGAATACGACGTATTGATCATTTGGAACAGAATCAGAATCTTAGTTTTCGTATTTGATTTCCATGCTAAAAAAATTTCTATCCTAAAAGAGCCTATCCTACTGATTGTTTATCCCTTGTTTCAGGTAGTGCATGACAAGGAGTTTAACGAGCAAACTATTCATACCTTTCAAGGATCCGGAACGAGAATTTTGATCATCTAGTAAGCACTTCAAGACACTAAGTCTTGACAAATTGAGATCGCCTGATTTCAATTCATTTTCTGACCAAGAATACTTGGAGGAAGAAGTTGTGGAAACAATGGAGGAAACTATGGAGAAATACACGAGCAAGACCCGAGCTGACTAAGGATCGGGGGTTGCTAGGCCCAAAATTAAAGACAAGGATAACTTTGAATTAAAGGGCCAATTTCTCAAGGAACTACGGACTAACACCTTCAGCGGTTCGGATCATGAAGATGCGAACGAACACATTGAGAAAGTTCTTGAGATCGTCGATCTATTCCACATTCCAAATATTACTATAGACCAAGTGATGCTTAGAGCATTCCCTATGTCCTTAACTAGAGCCGCAAGCTGTTGGTTAAGAAATGAACCAACTGGTTCAATTACAACTTGGGATGGTCTTAAAACAAAATTTTTGAACAAATATTGCCCACCTGCTCGAACTGCAAAGAAAATGGAGGAAATCAACAACTTTCAGCAAGAACCAGATGAAAACCTTTACCAAGCATGGGAGCGATTTAAAGAACTCTTGATGAAGTGTCCTCAACACTATTTAACAGAGATGCAGGAGGTAATCTTGTTCTATAATGGATTGGGAATTCCTACTCGACAAATTCTTGACTCAAGAGGTGCAATACCATCAAAGACTGCTGCTGATGCAAAGGTATCCATCCAAGAATGGCTGAATACTCTCAGAAATGGCATAATGGAACATCTAGGTCAAGAAGTACTAAAACTTCTGATGGATTGGCAGCTATACAAGCACAACTCAATAATCTAGGAAGAGAGATCAAGAAAGTGAATGAAAAAGTCTATGATGCTCAAGTTGGATGCGAACAATGCAAAAGACCCCATTACACCAAAGATTGCCCACTCAAAGAAGAAGGGAAAACCATAGAAGAAGCTTACTATACCCAATTTGGTGGACCTTTTCAAGGAGGGGGATATAGAGCAGCAGCTCTAGGATTCTATCAAAGGAACAATGCGAATCCTTCGTACCAAGAACGAAGGCAATCTATAGAAGATACCCTGAGCAAATTCATAAGTGAATCAGCAAAGAGACACAAAGAAAACTCCAGTTTGATTAAAAGAAATCCGAGCTTTGACGGATGCTGCCATTCGAAACCAAGGAGCATCTATTAAAACTATGAAAATCCAATCAGGCAAATGAGCAAGGTACTACAGGAAAGAGGATTTTGAAGTCTACCTAACTCTACTGAAGCAAACCCGAGAGATCAAGTCAAGTCGATTTCAACTACTATTGAAGCTAATTCATACCTGATGCGCCGTATTGGACCTTCTTAATATGCCGTATCCACTGGACCGAACCGTATACTGATGTACAAGACATGACAAATGATGATTCCATTTCCAAGTCGTTTGAATGGTTACTACTGTGAATAAAAGAGGGGATCATATGGACCACAATTCTTGAAAGCTTACTCTAAAGCTTCACATATCAATAATTCCATACCCAGAAAGGAGAAAGACCCAAGGAGTTTCACTTTACCTTGCTTTATTAATACTGTATGCTTTGATAATGCCCAGAAAGGAGCAAGCGTTAGTGTTATGCCTCTCTTGACCTACCTTAAGTTAGGATTAGGCAAATTAGCTCACACTAAGTTGACAGTTGAATTAGCAGACAGGAATGTGAAATACCCAAAAGGAATAGCTAAAAATGTACTAGTATGAATTGGTAAATTTGTTTTCCCAGTAGACTTTATAATTCTAGATATGCCTGAGGATATCAAACTGCCCTTAATCCTCGAAAGACCATTTTTGTCTACCTCCCGTGCTAAAATTGATGTTTATAAAAGAAAGATTACTTTAAGAGTCGGGGAGAATATTATTTTCAAAAAGTGTTAACCTGCTAGTAGTTAATTAAGAGGGTTTACATCCTAGTTTGACTCCCCCCCCCCCCCCCCGAGCTCCCACACCCCCCCCCCCCCAGAATGTAACTGTTTAATTTAGAGTAGCTTATGGGAGAAGAGACTTTGTCGTTAAATAGATAATTGGACCTTTCTTGAAGTTATATTGAATTAAATGATCTAAATGTAACCTTTTGTGCTTAGAGAATATCTAAGGAGATGGATTTGAAGCCTACCACTTCCGGAAGGTGAGGTAATTGAGGATTTAGAACTAGGGATGAAGATCTTGATACTGGAATTAATAATTACCCTAGTTATTGGGACGATGATAAGAAGATCCATATAGATTGTGCTCACAACTTAAAGTTTTCATGCATGATAGGATTTGAATTTACCCCCAACCGTTACTTTTACCGTTATTTTAGTCAATGTGAGGTCCAAAGAGTTTCATAATTTAATAATGAAGAATTTAAGATGGTTTACTTAGGGGGTTAATGTTGTAGGTGCTTATTTGAATGGTGCCTTTCTTTGTTGGAACTTTTTTGTTATGACCTTGATTTTGCAGTTTTAGAGGATATGGATGCTTATCGTGATAAAGGAATGGGCGATATTATTGTTGGCGAACCATTTTTTTAAGAAAGTTTGGACATTTTAAAGCAACACGTTTCGAAGGGATAATTACCCTTTACAATGGTGATGATGAAGTAACTTACCAAATGGTGCGATCACATCCGAGGTTTAAAAACCACACTAATGAGCAATGTAACAAGATCCCACCATTACTAAAGGTCAGTGAGGAAAGATCTGAGAATGAATCTCGCATGCCTACTCAAAAGCTTAAGGGGTTCTACAAAGGAGTTTTAAATCTAGGACCCGATTACATTCGAAATGCGAAGACGGAAGAATGGCTCACGCGCGGGCACATTAGCGTGCATGAGATGTAATAAGAGAAGCTGGAGAAAAGTCTAACTTAAAGACTTCACTGTAAACAAAAGTGCTTCCCGGATGACAACCCGGATTGTTATTGAATTTTGTTATCGAGTCTGTCTTCCCAGACATCAATACGGCGTGTACGCTCCGTTACCATCGGCGGATTGAATGTTCTGGCCGTTCAGAGTCTTTATTTTATTGCACTTTAAAAATATTATTGTCAGTTCTGGAATACGGCGTATTCATTAATTTGATACAGCGTATCCACTAGACTCGTATTTAGTTTGTTTAGTTTAGTTTAAATTAACCGTAGGTACCCAGATAGAAATGCACCTGTTTTTCCTATATTTTCTATAGGACCTCATGAAAGAAATATCAACGAAGTTGGTGGAATATATATTATTTGTGGTTGAAGTCATGCTGGAATTCAGACGCTTTTTCAACACACAATCTCGCTTATAAACGCAACTTGGAGAACCTACCGAGCAAATATCAAGGGAGTTTCCCATTCTAATTATTTTTAAATTCTCGTATTTAATGTTTTATATATACAACGAGGACGTTGTACTAATTCAAGTTGGGGGAGGGGGATGGAATTAGAATGTTTACTAGTTTCCTATTTTACACTAAAATGCTAAAATTTATGCATCCAATTTAAAAAAATCAAGCCCATACTTTTGGGGAACTTTTTACATTGTTTCATCAAACCGCACACAAAAAAACCCTTGTTAGATATTGTGAGGATATAGCCTTTCCGTTTCCAAATATTTACCCAAATTCCATAAAATATAAGTGTGCCAGTGATGTTGTAGACTTTAGAACTTGGCTTGGTATATCACTCGAGACCACCGTGATGAGTACTATGGATTTAGATGGAGGAACTTGGGTTTAAATTGGGTAAATTTTAGGATTTACACCCAAATCGCCTTTACATGTTTGCTTTAATGTAACTAAACTACACCGGTTAGTTACCTCCGTTTAACCCTTTTCACTTCTTCTTTGAGTGATGATCAATTAGAACAACCCGAGAAGCCTAATCCTTTGGAATTACACCAAACGATTTGTTTCGTTACACCCTTACACCTTAACCTACCTGTAGATTAAGTTTAATTTACAGTTGATAGTTGCTTAAAGTTGTAAAGTTATATTTCCCGAGTCTTGTGTCATTTTCTATCTTTGGTGCGGTTGGAAATTTGCACATTGCAAATGGGAATGTATATTAGTAGTCAAAACTCATGTGATTTTACTGCCATCACAATTATTGATGAACAAAGAAACGTAGGACTATAAAGAAATTTATCAAGATTATTATGGATCTGTGAAGATGGTGAACTACACTGAGAGTTTGAAGCCATAGTTAAAAATTCTAAAAAATGGAAAAATACAAAAAGAGAAAAGGAAGTTTGAAGATAATCGTTTCGCAAAGAGCATTACCGAAGGAATTACATGAAGGATCGATTATTCGTTGATACGTCTAAAAAAATCAATGATGTAAAGTATTGTACAAAGTGGAAGATATCGCCACTTACCTTGTAGAGTATGTAAAGTTTTAGGATGATTGGGAAGTTGATCGTTACGGGAATGCCAACTTAGGTTGTTGTTTTTGATCTATGATCAAGACGTTGTAAATAGTTGTGTCTTTATCATGGTAACGGTCGGGAAAAAGTGTCTAGCAACTTGTATCTTAAGTCTTAATCTATTTGTTTCTTGATTTTTATTTAACAACAATTTACTTCCCTCTCACCTAATGATTAGCCGCTGGTTTTACGCGAATGAGGACTTGTTCGAGCGTGCATGTCTATTTCGTCGTTACGGCCATGTATGCATGTCTTAGCTGCCTCGTTGGTTTACGACTTTTGGTGAAAGTTAGAAGGTTCCTACCCTATATCATTCTTTATCCTAACCGTTGGTTAAATTCGAATGAGGATGTGATCGAACACACATGTCTATTCCGTCGTTACGGCCATGTATGTGTGCTTCAGCTGCCTTGTTAGAGTGGTACTTCTGGTGAAAGATTGTAGGATTTGATCAAAACGTACGCCTGTCCCTTACAATAAAACCCCATATTTACCTTTATAAACTTGTTACTCCTTGGCTTTAGTGGTGGTTATATGTATCCTTGCCAAGCTTATGATAGAATACTCGTCACGACCGAGCAATTGAGCGAATTAGTTACATGTTACCACATAGATTAGTTGAGTGATTTGAGTGTTTTCATCTTCCTATTTTGTGAGGTGTTTGGTTGTGTACTTGTAATAGATCAAATAAGTGATTTAACGGAAAATATCCTTGGGATACATTTTTACAAACTTCTAAAGGCTACTTGAGGACAAGTAGGATTCAAGTAGAGGGATATTTGATGACATCAAATAACGTCTATTTTATAGCATCATTTATCCCATGTTATTAACCCATTTTGTAAAGTTATTGCAAAGAATTGTTACTTAATCGTTTATATTTGAGAATTGCAGTAATTATGAAGTAATTGGTGAAAGATAGCAAAAGGCGCACATTCTGGAGCTTAAATGAAGATATTTTGAAGATAACTATTCTGAAGACCAATACGTCGTATTCATCAAGGAAGATACGGTGTATCCGTGCCTGCACTCACAAAAGACCACAGAGGAATAAGCCCAATATGCCGTATCCAGAGAGACTCAATACGCCGTATTCAAGATATAGTATTTGAACTATTACTAGAAGATATCATGCGTTGTTCGGTCCCTACTCTAAGAAATTCCCCAATAGCCATATCCCAAAACTTGGATACGCCGTATCCACAACGACTTCCAGACCTGATAATAGAAAAACTTAAAAAAGAGTTTTAAGGGTTGCTTAATAATATATCGATTACCTAAACCATAAAAGCAATTTTCAGAGGAGAGAAAAAAAGAGCTGAGAGGGTTGTGCAACATTTTCAATTCATAGAGACAAACGTGTTATTCCATATACTTCTAGTAAATCATTCAGTTTTTGGTATCATTGTTAACTCGGTTAGTTGTTGTTACCTTGGCTAAATAATTGCTCTATGTATTTATTATGAGTTTAAGGTAATACCTTTGGTGATAGCCATTATTATGAAGATCTGAATGTTTGGTATTCGTTTATCTCTATTTCTTGATTTATCATTGTATGCTTGTTTATGCTTATCAATTTATACTTGTTTATGCGCTTTTATATGCAACCTATCATTCAACTGGATCTAGTAAAGCAGACCAAGTAGATCTAGAGTCTGGGATAGCTCTCCATATAATAATTTATACATTTAGAATTATAGTTACAAAAATATTGTCCTTCTAATTCTGTGTCTAGGATACGCTTCGGGCTTAACTAGTTAATTGGATATTGCCAATGGTTTATGATCGTGATTGGACTAGGCATGGTGGAACTAGTAATTTCAACAAGTAACGTTCTGATTCCATTGGATAGTTGGACAAGTGGACTAGTAGTGTATAAATTGCCATTAACCAGTAAGTGGGTAAAGTCTCTATGAGCTAGGGTTTAACAAGATCATAATTGCTTTAATCCGTAAGATAGATTATAATCAGCAAATAAGGAGCTTAAGCAGGAGCTTTATTGTTATCGAAATTAAAGTTGTCTAGTTTAGATGACGTAACGCCTAAAGTAATAAGAATGATTATGCCATCTCGAAACGAGAAGAAATTATTGCACTAAATAAACAAACCAACTTTCTAATCAGATTAATAATGGTTAATACAGTTTTCTTATATAAGGTTTGACTGCTCTTTTGTCTTTTGTTAATTAGCTTACGTGGGTTAAAGTGCCTTCAATTGATTGTAGTCACCATCAAACACGTGCTAGCTTCTTCTAGGCTGATAAACTTATTTATCCGTTAGAATTAGGATTTAGACTAACATAGGTTTAGAATAGAATAGAATTAACATAGATTAGATAACCAAGATATTAATTAAATTGATAGATTTAACCTCGCTTCGAGTGTTCGACACCCTACTTACCACGAAACTACTACCGATCGAGTACACTGCCCGTTAAAGTGTTGTTTTTGGTTTAGTCAGCAAAATATAAATTTAAAACTTGAATCAATAAAATATACACCACACAACGACACATTAGTTATGCATACCGTCATTGGGTCCATGATTGTCTTCAATGTCAGATAACAACTTAGTGTTTCCGACAGTTTATGTATTGACCTAGTTTCTACCTAAATGTATGGAGGGCTTCTTTCTTTTCACCCTTTATCCTTACATTTCTTTTTCATTCTTCAACCTCTTCAGCGCTTTCCGAGACTTCATGACTAATACCTTGTTGTGTTTGTTCCAGTATTAGCTCCATCTCAGTCGGCACTATTCCCTTATTCTCACTTTTACTCCTTTTGTATCATAAATAAAGATTCTACATAACTAGTGGATTCCTTGGTAGGATTCGTCTGGTTCTGGCTGGGATCATGGAGATTTGAGATACCTATGCCTAACTGCCTTTTAGACTCCATAAATGTTATGTACAGGTCGGTCTTTTGGGTATTCCATCACAATCATTCCAAAATCATTGAAAAGTTCAATCAAAGTGTTTTTGATATGAATATCTAAAGATTTACACTTGAAAGTTTTTTATCATCACTAAATGCTCCCTTAACATGTGCACCTAATCGTAGTTACATGCTATAAGTGTTGAGTGCTTGAGTTATTTTAATATGATCAACATATTTCAATACAAGTTAGGTTCATTTTAATTATAGTTTAATCACATTTTCTCCCCTTATCTAAAATGTTAATCCCTTGATATTTTAGATATCAATTGATTAAACGTTCAGGGACAAAATGTTACACAATATCTATCAGGAATATTTTATTGCTCCCCCTCAATATTTGAGGGTTTATAAGACAGTGCTGAGTATAATAATTTGAATTTTTTTGAATTTACTAAGAAATTCTTGAAAATTTTGTACTCGAGCACTCCTTAATATTACCATAAAGTCTACACTACATATATACAAATTTCACAAGTTTTTATTATGTACTAGGTTTGACCTGTTATGATGAGGATATCATATGGTCCTTTCCAGTAGCCGAAGGTCTTCCCGGTACAGTCTCCCACCAAGAATTTTTCCAGGCTCCTCTTTAACCTTCTGCTTTTGAGTTATCGATCAATAGCCTGGATCATAGCTCCTGCTCTTTCACTGTCTACGTTTCTCTAGACTGTTTGTGGCAAGTACTCCATCCAGATTCGTTTCAGAATATCATCAAGAGCGGACCGAACATCATTGAGTGTACCATCACTAAATTTGTGGAGTTCATCAATACGCATCAATCTGTTCTTCTTGTCTTTATTCTGGTATATGAAACCTTTAGGATTGGAGTACGCTGTGTATGCTGACTTTCGTTTTAGATCTGATCTGTACGTATCCGGCCTTGTGAGGTTGAGCTTCTTTTGGTAACTTTCGATGCCCAATTGAAGATCTTCAACACGCCTTCTGATGACAATGCTTCTTCTAAACATTAGCAGTGAAACATTAGCCTTGAACAAGAAGAAGCAGTATGTCTTCGATGTCTTGAAGTCGAAGTCTGTTATAATCGCCTTCTTTGAATGTGTACAGCTTGTTGTCATCTCTACGAATAGTGATCCATTCCAAGTGTTTGTAATTGTGCCATTCGAAAATCGTGAGCTTCTTAATTCCGATGATTCTGTTTATGGAGTAGACATCACGAGCAGATTCTCTGTTGACTGCGAATCCATATAATTGTTGACGTTTTCGCCCCCAATGATAGATGCCCTAGAGTGTGTGTTTGTCGTAGACAATCGGCACTTGACTCCACATGGTGTTTGGGACCAAGTCTTTAATCCATTTGATGTGTCCATAATCTGCAGCCTTTGTCTTCGTCACTGAAGTAGCATAAGTTCAGCTTGAGACTCCATCACTTAAATATGCAAGGTCGTTGTTGATAAAGTGATCAAAAGATATTACTCAACGACCTCGTGAATTAGGTATCAATGGTAAAGGCTTGCGAAGATCATGTGGATATTGCTGTCCTTCGAGGTTGTTCCAGTCTAGTTGATCAGTAGTTGCTTTGCAGACTTCTTCAAGGAAATATTCAAGTTCCACCAGACTCTTGCACGAACCTTTCATTAACTCGAATGTTGGACCGGCTAATAATTCAGGAGTCAGAGTATCAACTTTGAGCCGATTCAACATGAATGCTGAGAAGTCTAGAGGAGTGTCCACAAGTTCATTAAATAACTCACGAGGATCTTCATTCCGAGCTAAAGTGCTTATCCAAGGTTGAATGGTCTTGTTTTGCAGGCAAGTCTTGTTCCAATCAAGGTTGGTGAAGTGGAAGTTATGTTGGTTTCTGATAACAATCAGGATGCTGAAGTGTGGTCTCATCAACAGGTTGATCTTTAGTAAATACTGTATTGAATTCCTGATGTATGGGTTCTTCTAAGTATTCGTTAGCGTGTATTGGTTCCTATGTTTGAGCAGACTTTCCAGTAGACTTTTGATGAGATTTGGACCCTTCTTTAGACTTGCCAGTTGACTTGGAAGTCTTCTCCTTTGGTGCACTAGTTGACTCAGGTTCTTTTCCAGCTCTGCTTCTCTTGGACCCCCGGTTTGATCAAGCGGAGGGTTCTTCGTCTTCATCCTCATCATCTCGACGTCTTTTCAGTGTGAGAGTATCTCCATATGATGCAAGAATGTCTTTGTCAGATTAATAAGCGTCAACCAATGCTTTGTAGGTGTCTTTTATGTTGAAAATATATGACGGTTGTTTGTTTTTTCTCCATTTCATAGATGAGAATCTTCTTCAGCTCAAGTTCAGATAGGTTAGCTGCTACAGCATAGGATGTCTTAGCTTTGTTGGATGAACGAATCAAAACTTCAGCTTCAAGTTGTTTATTTACTTACTTCTTAATTTTCAGCAAAATCTTAGTAACTTGCTTCTTAACTTGCATTTTAACTTGCTCCTTGATGATTTTCTTCATATTTTCATCAATTTTATTGATGAAGTCTTCATTGTCCAGATTGAGCTTCGCTTCTAAGTCTGTCAGATTATAGTTGAACAACTGCTTTTACAGCTTCATTCATCTTGTTGGCAAGGTACTTATCAACAATACCGGGAATTGATGAAACAGCTTCAGCAAATAGGTTTGTTTGCTTGAATTCCGAGAAGTCATCTTCTAAAGATTTTACTCTATCTTCAAACTTGAATAAGGAACCAAAGGTTGGAAGATTTTGTAAGGGGGAACTTGGAACAATTGTTGGTGTGAGAACTGGTGTTTGTTGCAGAGGTTGAATGAGATGAATGGGTGGTGGAGGAGGTGTTGTTACAGATGAAGGAGGCATTTCAACATTCGTAGTGACGGGAACATCTACCAGAGAAGTTGACTCAGTGTTCAGATTAAGAATGGAGTCAATACCTGTATCTGGATTAGGGTTGAGCATGTTGGAAATGAAGCCTGATGATACAGAAGAACTCTGCTGTTGAACTTCAGAAGTGACAACAGTTATTATCACATGAGTATCTTCTATGACTTGCGTACCTTGAACATTAGTCTGTAGAGCATCTGTCATTTCAGTATCTCTTCTTTCCATATTGACGTTCACGTCCCTGTATAATTCATTCACTTCTTCCTCTTCATTTGTCTCCTCTTCATCCAGCTCTTCATCCTCAACATTGTCTCTTTGAGTTACTTCATCATATGCTTCATCATCAGTGGATTCAAAATTAGAAGGTGTTTGAACCCTCTTCTTCTTTATCTTCTTCATCTTGTCTTTCTTCTTCATCATGAGTGGAGAACTTGGGATGAACAAAGTCATCACCATCATTGTCTGATTCAGTCTGTTCATTATCATCATCTTGACCATCATCATCCTCATTATCAGCATTGTCATCATCGTCTTTACTCAAGCTTACTTCATCATCATCGTCCTCATCACTGGACTTCCAAGAAATCTATTCATCTTCAGATCCATATGTAGGTACATCAGGAACCCCTGGTGATACACTAGTTCCTTCATTTGCACCTGAACCACTGGCGTGAGAGCTGTGGAATTGTGTCTTGCTTCTTTTGGTGACAATCTTCATCTGCTCAGCCTCAGACAATGCAATTTTTGATAAAGTCTCTAATCCTTGAGCAGGTAGCTTCTTCATTCCTGATTTAGCTACCTTAGCTATAGCTTTGAGTCTTTTACCTAGAGAAGCTATAGGGGCTTGATCAGTCTTCTCCCTGGTCGATCTCCGTACATACTTTGGTTTTGGAATCACTTTTCCAGTAGCAAAATCATGATACATCTTGTACGCATCCGACTCCTTCATTGCTTGATTGGTTAGAGTATTAGGAATTATGGCATCGTACTTTTGAACAGTTTTATGCTTGGGATTGAATCTCATTATGGTGAGAGTAGGGTCATCTTTAGCCATGTGTCAGTCCACCTTGTTTCTTCTTGGAATTGATTGATCTTTTGACATAAAGTGGTTGATAATGACTTTGGTGAATCTTGGATAGTACATATCTTTGTTCTTATTTGACATCTTATTTTCGATTTGATAAACTAAGTCTTCCCATAGAAGGTATAGTCAACCTTTGTTAACCATAAGAAACACTAGGAAAAACAAGATCCGGAGGTCGGGGAGGATGAAACAAATAAGTAGCCATATTATTGATGATGAGAGAAAAAAGGGAAAGATGTGTGTGTGATAGGAGAGAGAAAAAAACACACACACACCTTATGTGAAATGTTACAAATGAATCCTCTCCCCTCCTATGGAAGTATAGGAGGGGGTATTTATAGTCTTTGTGTCGGTTTCACTAACTCTATCATAATGTTGGGACTGAGTCAACTTTTTTATTGTCTAGTCAACTATTTATTGTCCTTGTTGTTGGTTCCTAACAAACTCACTAATGTTGATAGTCAACACATTTATTGTCTAGTCAACACTTTTATTGTTTAGTCACAAACATTTATTGTCACAGTGTCATAACCGACAACGACTTATTGTTATTCGTATTAGTCAACATATTTTTAATGTAACTATCTTCCCCCTATATGTGGACACAAACGGATTACTAAAATGTTACTAACAAGTACAAATACAATTAACTAAAGTCTTCTAAAGCGCTTCCAAAGCTGAGTTGTTTGTTTATCTTGTGAGTTCTCCTTGGTCTTGAAACTTGTATTCAGCTTGGATCTTTTATTGTTTTACTAGTTCTGGAACCATCTGTAGTATGCTTGATTAGATAACTTCCCCCAATTCATGCAGCCTGTCTTGAAAAGCTTTCTTTAGATCCTTTTTGGCGAAGTTTCTGAATCAGCTTCCCCCAAACCATACATGCCTTTTGAGTCAGATTCTGAAAATCTTTGATGTAGCTTGAACAATCTTTATTGTCTTCAAAGTGCAAACGGAATTTAGTAGAAGTCAAACCACACCAATGGGACCACTGCTTCTTGTCATCAGGGCTTGGTGAATATTCGTTCGGGTGCATGCGGAGAAATCAACATCTGTTCTTCTCATGTTTGTAGAATACTTCACAACCATTCTTAGTGAAGTAGTATACACTACTTCCCCCTGGAAGTTGACATGGTAACATCAAGATCAATTAAGTCCGGATGAACACATTTTCCCATGATGGTTGTCGACACTAAGACAATCTCGAAAAGGCATACTGTTGTGTTACGTCAATATACTGAGGATAGTTCTTGTCTTAAGCACAAAAACTTGAGATCCAAACAAACCCATTACCCTTTGTCCTTCAATAACGTAGAGGGATGAAGCAAGAATCAAGAACTACATTGCTATAATCAAGGATGTGAATGAATGTCATCGAAGAACCTATGAAGATTTTGCTTAGACTGTGAAGTAACTTGTCTTGGATAGTCACAAAAATATCGTGAGATGCTGATTACATTCAACCTTTAAACCTTTCTCGGTTAATTACCAACCTCGATATTCTTATGTTGGGTATTGTCATGATCACATGGGAAAGTCAACCCGACTCTAATCCCACCAACCCTACCCGACCCCCCCATAAACTACATCTCCTACAAAAGCGGATCACGCGCTCGCTACTCTCGAATAGACTCGAGATTGTTGATTGAAGAACGGTGTAAAGAAAATTATAAGTCCTTATACCACAACATCAAAAGTATAAGAAGTACAACACCTCTTGAATTTATTCCACATAGAATTTGAGTGTGACACTGAGTACTACAACGTAACTCCTTTAAGAGGTTAGTTATCCAGGTCTTCATCCACCCACCTTGACTTCTTGGGAAACTAGATAATCCAAGTCTTATCATAAACTGATATACATTCAAGCAATCATCAATCGAAAGAAAATAGAAGAAAGTTCTCGATGTTGAAACTAAGTAACGCCTTCGTTAAACCCACTTCAATCTCAAATAAGGGATACAAATCAACTTCGTGACACTTGTATTCGTAATCCGATCTTAGACGTTTGTAGCTGCTAGTGAATCTTATAAGGATCGTTTTAGCATTAAGTGTTGTGTTTGCTTTGGTGTTTATATTTTTTTGTCTTGATGATACTACCAATAAGCAAACCACACAACGATCGCTCTGTGCTCTGATAAAAATTGTTAAACATAAAGAAACATAGGAAAAAACAAGCATCCGGAGGTCGGGGAGGATGAAACAAATAAGTAGCCATATTATTGATGATGAGAGAAAAAAGGGAAAGATGTGTGTGTGATAGGAGAGAGAAAAACACACACACACACTACACCTTTGTGTAAATGTTACAAATGTTTCCTCTCCCCTCTATGGAAGTATATGAGGGGGTATTTATTAGTCCTTGTGTCGTTTCCTAAACCTATCATTATGTTGACTAGTCAACAATTTATTGTCTTAGTCAAACATTTATTGTTCCTTGTGTTGGTTGTCCTAAACACATCAGAATGTTGACTTCGTCTAACATTTATTGTCTAGTCAACACATTTATTGTCCTAGTTCATAACCGACACGACTTAATGTAAATCCGTTTTTAGTCACTTATTTTTATGTCTAAACATTCTTTCCCCAATAATGTGGACACGCAAACGGAATTATTACAATGTTACTTAACATGGACCAAATACAATTAACTAAAGTCCTTCCAAATGCGCTTCCAAAGCTGAAGTTGTATTGTGAATTCTCTTGGTACTTGAAACTTGTATTCCAGCTCTGGATCATTCATTGTCTTTACTGGGTTATGGGACATTGTATATGCATGATTTGGATTAACGTCCCCCCATTCATGCGCATGTCTTGAAAAGCTTTTTTATAGACTTTTTTTGGGAAAAGTTTCTGAATCAGCTTTCCCCCAAACAACCATCCCTATCCTAAGCAGATTTTGAAACTTTGATGTAGATTGAACAATCTTATACTTTTCATTAACCTGCATAGCGGAATTCTGTAGAAGTTAAACCACACCAAATACTCTTGCTTCTTGTCATTAGGGCTTGGTGAATATTCGTTCGGGGGTGCATGCGAGAAATCAGCAACAATTCTTCTCACGTATGCAGAATACTTCACAAACCATTCTTAGTGAAGTAGTATACACTACTTCCCCCTGGAAGTTGACATGGTAACATCAAAGTCAATTAAGTCCCGGATGTACACATTTTCCCCCATGATGGTTGCGAACTCTCGGAAGCATCATTGTCGTGTACGTTCATATACTCGAGAAGTTCTTGTCATAAGCACAAATCTTGATATACAAAAGAATCATTACCCTCTTGACTTCAGAAACCGTAGAGGAGATGAAGCAAGAATCAAGAACACTTGGTATAATCAAGGTCTTGTGAATGAATGTCATCGAAGAACTTTGAAGATTTTGCTTAGACTGTGAAGTATCTTTGTCTTGGAATAGCACAAAAATACCCGTGAGAAGTGCTGATTACATCTCAACCTTTAAACTCTCTGGCTAACTTACCAACCTCGTATTCTGTAGGCTATTGTCGTGATCACATGGTGAAGTAAACCCGATATATCAAACTTGAAACTGAAGTAAAATCCCCCAAATTTGTTACTTAATCTTGCACTGTTGTTGATTGAAGAACGGTGTAGAAGAAAATCTCTAAGTACCTTATACCCAACATCAAAAGTATAAGAAGTACAACACCTCTTGAAATTATCCACATCGACATCTGCGTGTGACACTGAGTACTACAACGTAACTCCTTTAAGTGATAGTTATCCAGGTCTTCATCCAACCACCCCTTGACTTCTGGAAACTAGATAATCCAAGTCTTAATCATAACTGTATACGTTCAAGCAAGTCATCAATCGATAGAAAATAGAAGAAAGTCTCGATGATGAAATAAGTAGACGCCTTCGTGAAACCCACTTCAATGTCAAATAAGGGATACCAAATCAACTTCGTGATCACTTGTCATCGTAGTCCGAATCCTTAACCGTTTGTCGTTTTAGTGAATCTTATAAGGATCGTTTTAGCAATAAGTGTTGTGTTTGCTTTGGTGTTTATATTTTGATTTGTCTTGATGATACTACCAAATCAGCAAACCACACACACGAATCGCTCATGTGCTCTGATGCCAATTGTTAACCATAAGAAACACTAGGAAAAACAAGATCCGGAGGTCGGGGAGGATGAAACAAATAAGTAGCCATATTATTGATGATGAGAGAAAAAAAGGGAAAGATGTGTGTGTGATAGGAGAGAGAAAAACACACACACACACACCTTATGTGAAATGTTACAAATGAATCCTCTCCCCTCCTATGGAAGTATAGGAGGGGGTATTTATAGTCTTTGTGTCGGTTTCCTAACTATCATAATGTTGACTAGTCAACACATTTATTGTCTAGTCAACACATTTATTGTCCTTGTGTTGATTTCCTAACAATCATAATGTTGACTAGTCAACACATTTATTGTCTAGTCAACACATTTATTGTCCTAGTTCATAACCGACACGACTTAATGTAATTCCGTTTTAGTCAACATATTTTAATGCTAACAATCTTCCCCCAATATGTGGACACAAACGGAATTACTTACAATGTTACTAACAAGTACAAATACAATTAAATAAAGTCTTCCAAAGCGCTTCCAAAGCTGAAGTTGTCTTCTGATGACTGCCTACAGTTTCCCTAGCCCCAGCAACTGTCATTGTCCTTTGATTCCCAAACTGCCCTGACTGATTATCGTTGTTATACCTTGGTGTGGTATCTTCAGTCTTGTTCCTAGAGTTTGAAGAAGTTTGAAGGTTGTTGTTGGTAGGTTTGTAGAGCTTCTTGAAATACTTTGCAAGGAGTGCCAAATTCTTTTGCATGTCCTTATCCCTCTGAGCTTGTTCAGGATCAATGTCTTCTTCAGATACTGACTCAGATTGAGGTGTAACTGGTTTGGCGATCTCTTTTTCTTTGTGTCTGGTAGATGCATTTGGTCTTGTGGAAGATGATGTTGTATTTGTTCTCTGAGGTTTTGGTGCTTGATAGTAACTATCTGAGTATGGTTAAGCAACCGCAAGAAGTGCTAATGGATTTTCACTTTTGGCTATTCTCTCAGCACGGATATCATTAACTTCATTTTGATACTGCTTCAGAATGTCAAAAAGTGTGTGATATGAGATGGTGTCTATTTCTTTTGATTGCTTGACAACCGTCACAAATCTTGACCATTCTGGTTGAAGTTGTTGAAGAAATTGAACATTCACTTGCATTGTAGTAACTTGCAAGTTGTTCCTTGTCAATTCATTCATCAGTTTATAAAACCGTGAGTAATACGACTCCATTGATTCTCCTTCTCTCGAGAGAGTACACACTTCCCAAATTCCCAGAACAGATTGGTCTTTACATCTTGTACGTTCAATGATTCACCCTGTTGTAGCCTTTCAATGGCTATCCACATCTCATTCGCTGTTTTACAAGCATCAACAGTGGAATAGATATCATCTCCAATACCAGTTAAAAGCAAGAAAAATGCTCTTTATCATGACAGAAAGTGTTCTTTGTTCTCTAGAGTCATGTTCAATACTGTTTCAATTGTTGTATGTTGTTGTATTGTAGGATTACCTTCTGTTGCAGCAACAGCTTGAACTAGTATGGCACGTAGGGACAAGATAGTATGCTTTTTCTCAGTCCCTCACCATTTGGTTTCGTGTCAATGTATCGTAGAAAATGTGATCTCCATTGTGAATATCTTCCTGGTCCAAGCATTGGTGGACGATCTTTTGAACCAGCTGCCATGATATTGTTGTGCATTTGACTATCTGTTAAGGATGTATTGACTGGAGTAGACATGATGAATGAATGGTTATGAATTAAAGTGTAAAGTTTGTTGGATCTTTAAGTGATTGATGTAATTGAAGTTGTGGTCTTGTATGCAATTCACGTTCACGGGATTTTACACGTCTAATGATTAAACCGATAAGTGAATTACGGATTTTACAAATCAAAGACAAACCGTGAATGAATAATCGATTGATGTTAATGTGTGTTTGTTGAATGATTAGTCCTTTTAAGTCCTTTGTTTGTTGTTTGATTTGATGTTTTGTTATGTTTAGACAATGATTAATAGATTCCCAAATTCGGTCAAATACCACCTGATGCGCGGTAAGGTCGAAATTTTTTTCGGGAAATTAGGTTTTCAAAACAAGGGTTTTCAATGGACAAAACGCAGTGTCTTTAGTCAAAACGCAATGAGACAAAACGCAACCTTGAGACAAAACGCAATGAGCAAAACGCAACCTTGAGACAAAATGCAATGAGCAAAACGCAACCTTGAGACAAAACGCAATGAGCAAAACGCAAGCTTGAGACAAATCGCAAAGAGCAAAACGCAAGCTTGAGACAAAACGCAAGATCTTCTAGGCAAAACGCAAGATTTGTTGCGATTTGGGCAGCATAACGTTGAGATTTACTTTGATAAAGGGTCTTCAGTAGGCAAAACGCAATGACCAAAACGCAATGAGAGCAAAACGCAATGAGAGCAAAACGCAATGACCAAAACGCAATCAAGAACACCCTTTCAGTTAGACAAAACGCAGCCAAGAAAAAAATCATCAACCATTCTTGAAAGCCACGAAATGATGTTAAAACCACCTAGTAATGATGCAAGGGATAGTTCTAAGCCCGAAAGTACAAATCTTTAACACTTTTAACCACAAACAAAGATCAATCTTGGATTTTCTTGCTATTTTTTTTTCGAACAAAAAAAACAAACCAACCCACGAATTTTGATGATTTCGAACCACAAATCAAACACGAATCCACCCTTGAAGCTCTGATACCAATTGTAGGATCTCTTTAACACATGCACTTCATATCATACACGGATCTAGATTAAGAAATATAGAAAGAGAGTGAGATAATTTCCTAGAGATAGAAAGAAGAGAGAGAGTGAGATGGGAGAGAAAATAGAAAAGTGAAATGTTTATTCTGAAATCAACTAAGTTTTCCAAAGTGGAAAAGTTACTTATATACCCCGACACATTAAGTGACGTTCATGATATTTAACTAGGACCCGGGCTCGGGTTTTGCTTGGGATTAAACCCGAAACATATACAATATTAGATTAACTATCGAGATTCCCGATACATTCCTATTACAATGTTAACTAATTGATTGACCAAGACTTAAATACATAATGAACGAACTTCATGTTCGACTCAATATTTTAAGGCTAACACAAACATTGGTTGAAATAGGATATCCCAGTCTTTCTTGGATGGTGAAACATATGGTGTTAAGGAAGATGAGTTTTGCACGAGTCTTGAACTGATATAGCCAGGAGTCATAAGTTAAACTCGGGTCCTAAACTGAATTGTTCAGAAGCCATTGTTGTCAGCTCATCAAATTTAGCATGAATAGTTTCCATGATCAATCTTGTCTGTTTATTATAGATCTTGTATGCTTTCTTTGCGGGAGAATACGTTAAAAAAATGACTAAACCAAATGTTGCATGATACTCCCCGAATTAACATAGTTGACAAGTAATGTCTAAATTTAGGTCTATGATTCAACCACTCAGACAGTCTACGTCGATTCATGTTCGGTGTTTTTAGAAAAAGAAAATCATTTTGGTTATAGTTTGGATTTTTATTTTGAAAAACCGACGTTCTCTATAACCTTAGGCTCTGATTACCAATCCTGACACAACCCCCCAAGCGGATAATGGCGAGTGTAACATATTAAAAAGCATACACAAAGATTGAATATCACAAAACACCACCATGCATTAAGAATTAAGAGGAAGATTTATCCGAATTACAACAATTCAATTACAAGTTTAAAAGTATAAAGACAACATAGTTGTTTTTGTTCCGAACATGAATCACTCAAAACACAATAACTTGGAAGAAAATAGACATCTTAAACAGGCTCAAATGCAATCACACTAAGTTTCCACTTTAGGAACGTCACCTGAAAAGCCTGCTAAAAACGATCAACTATCGAAATAGATGGTTGAGGGAGCTCACATGATTTTGTATGCAAAATAGTTTTCAAAGCGGTTTCTCGTTACCGAAGTAACGTAACATAAATCATTATATGTATGCTATAGTGTTTATGCGAGGCATTATTTAAACGCATTCAGCCTTCCAGTTCCAACTCACAAAACAATATGGGTAGGCGTTACCCCCGATCCAAGTCACAACACAATATGTCCTAGTACTATGCACCCATTTTAGGGTGGGAGTGAGAAGGGGACAATCTCCTAATAGCGCTATCTATAAGTACTAATGTCTCATCCCGTTGAGGGGGATATAGTGAGCTAAAAGTAGTGGCGGGTTCCAAGCATACAACAACATACATATCAAGTTCAAGTTCAACACGTTTCATACGTTTAAAACAAGTTCGATTTCACATATGCTCAAAAGTTTAAATACTAAAAAGTAAAATCATAGCAATATGACACATCATGCTTTTCACCCCAAAACATTTAAAACATGTAAAAGAGGGGCTGTGAGAAAACTCATCTTAGAAGTTAGAATGACAATAGGACTTCTTGGCAAACCACACTAAGTAGGCAACCCAAACGAATACGCAAACTTTTACTTGCAACCTAAGGTAAGTAAATATACCTAATTAGATCTTATATGATATGCTCGGACAATATTAAGATTCATTTATTATGCCTTATGTTCACATTTGTTTCCAAAGTCACTTTTATCACCAAACGCAATTACAACAATTTGACCTAAATTTCCTGGCACTTTAAGTATTTATTTGACCAAGTTAACTAAAGCTTCTGGTCAAGCTACTTCTCCAGGTCAAATTTCCATGTTTTAGCTGTGTCCATGAATTTTCCCAAATGTTATTAAGGACTTATACCCCACCATTTATACCCGACTTCAAAATGGCGAAATATGGACATATCAAAGTATTTTAATGCTCAGAGGGTCTAAATCAAGGTTATATGAGTTAGGCCAATGGGATACTCTAAATAACCCTTACAAGTATCTCCCATATCAGTTTCAATGATAGATTTCTCGTGGTTTATGATTTATGGTCATTCTAGTACAAGAGTAGAAAATAGATTTTCGGGCAGATTTGACAACTTACACCATTTAGAGATTTTCGCCAACCAAACGACCTCATATTTTTAGAAAGCTTACATTTCTGGAAACTAGACTCAAAGTACTTGATGTTAGGCTCTGGAATCATGTCAAAATGTTTATTTATCATCAACTTATGCTCCATTCAATATGACACAAAAATAATTTAGTGAGCTGATTGAAATTACCTTTGACCAATACAAGTCAAACCAATAACCCAACATGCAAAAACGACCCAATCAACTCTCACAATAATATTATACAAGTTTTAACATCATTTTAATCCAAAAATCTCAGTGGGTTCATAGATTAAAAGGCTCTTTTACCCCAAACTTACAAGATATGCCAATACTTTTGAAAATCAAGACTTTACATCACTTGTCTTGCATAGATCTTGTAGCAAAAATAAGAATGCACAACCTAATGTTTTTGTACATCATTATTACTCATTTAAAAGTGTTATATTAAGAAAATAATTTACCCACAAAGATTTTATAATAGTATGCATAAACATGCAAGAAAAATCAAGAAAATCTCATTTTTTTGAAGAGTTTTGGTACAAGAGACATACTAGTCATCTTGTACCATGATTTTTACCTTTGTTATTGCTTCTAAAAGTTGAATATGATGATGTTATGAGGGGGATTGGGTCACGGCAGCAGATGGAAGGACCAAGGAGGAGGAAAATTTCTTTGTTAGATCTAAAAAAATAACACTAGTGGTATTTAATCTTATATAGGGACAATGGGTTGATGGTTTTGATGTTGCATGAAATTATATTGGTTTATGGGCGGGGGTGTTGGTGATGTTTTTTTGGGCTAATGAGGATGGTTTTTGCTTATTTATTTGTTATTCATTTGATATTATATGTACCATTTAAATGGTATAAGTTAACTTTGCATAAATTATGTCCAATCGGTAAATACGTAAAGCGTCGTAAAAACGTAACTTTTGAGATGATTTATGATTTTGTTAAATTATATTTTCCCTTGTGTTTTAACATTGTTATAATGTTATTTGAGCATATCGTTGGTCATTAGGACCGTTAACTAGGATCGTTAGGTCGAAGGTGCGTTCGTATAACTAGGGTTCCTAGTAAAACAAGTGTTAAATGCTAAAAATAGTATGACCACATATAATCCAAAGAGTCAATTATCATACATTTGCTTTTGGTTATTGACCTCGAAAATTGACGGATGTCACAGTTTTCCCCTGTTAAAAGGAACTGCGTCACGAAGTTCCATTCGTCCGTCCTAAGGTTTAGCGCTCGCGAACAGTTGTGGATACTTGTGCTTCATCTCGTCTTCTCTTTCCCATGTAAATTCTGGTCCTCGTTGGGAGTTCTAATGAACTTTTACAATAGGAATCTAATTTCGTTTAAGCTTCTTGACCTTACGGTCCATAATTTTAATAGGTTCCTCAACGAAACGTAGTTTGTCGTCGATCCTGATATCTTCTAGCGGGCTTCCCTTAGAAGATTAGCATCCAATATGAATCGGGTTTCATCTAGGTCAAAACTATAAGCTCCAGTCTTTGCTTTATATGTAAGCGTGTTCCAGAATTGTTGAATGTAGATAGTTGGAACCAAGGCAGAAGCAGTGAATGCCCTAAAGAAGTTTGTGTTTTGTAGAATATCTACAGAGATCTAAAATATTAGATTCTTTTGCTTCTTTTGATGATCCAAAACATAGTTTCTCTTTCCAATGGGCACCCATGCAGTAAATAAAAGTATCTGATCATCAGATCTTGTGGGAGCAGGAGCGGGAACATTCTCATCAGCCATTTTGTCTCACAAGGATATCAACAAAGACATGCAGACATGACATATATCTTGATGTTAGATGAGAACATTGACATGCTTCAATTGATTATGGTAAGATTAAGACGACGTTGGTCAAGGATATTCAATGAACACAAATAAGTTAACAAGTCCCGGATGGGTGTTAACGAGGTAATTATGCCTTTAGATTGGGCCTTGAGAGGGTATTGGGACTAATGGGCCAAAAATTTGAGATTCTGGCCCAAACCGCAACCCACTTGGCACCAAACCGCTGTGAGGAGAGTTAATTAAACCGCTGTGAAGAGGAATGATTAAACCGCCATGTAGGAAAATGATCAAACCACTATGTAGCGGATGATCAAACCGCTACGACCAAACAGCTATGAATATTATATTCATTTTAATCAAACCGTTATGACCAAACAGCTATGAATATTATATTCATTTTAATCTAACCGCTATGACCAAACAGCTACGAATATTTTATTCATTTTAATCAAACCGCTATGACCAAACAGCTATGAATATTTTATTCATTTTAATCAAACCGCTACTAGTTAAGAAAAACTCGAAATAGCGGTTTGGATTATTTTAATAATAAAAATAATCTTCATCAAACCGCTACCTCGTAGCGGTTTGCCTGTACAACTTAAAATATTTTGATTATATCAAATCGCTATCAGGCAAAACATAACAAACCGCTATCAAGCAAAACAGACCAAACCTCTATTAAGCAAAAACAGGTCAAACCGCTATCAGGCCAATACAAGTCTCATAGATCATAGTACATATTGTCTGCTTCAGGATGCACAAAATACTTTAAAGTATGGGCTTCTTTCATTATTAATGTTCTCAAATTGCCATAAACTGGCACCCAAATCCTTTTAGCAACATACAATCCGCCATCTTCTTTCATCTTGAACTGTTTGTCCAATCCCTTCAGCATTTCTGCTGAACTGTTGGTGCCCTTGGAAGCTTCACTCTGAGCTACCAGTATCCTAGCCTTAAGGCTAGAGTGAATCTTCATGCTCATTTCTCGAGCTCGTCTTGGTTTCATCTGCTCCTTCGTACTCAATGCATCAGCTACTACGTTTGCTTTACCTGGATGGTAGCGAATCTCGCAATCATAATCACTGAAAAGTTCTATCCATCGCCTTTGACGCATATTTAACTCTTTTTGATCAAAAATGTGCTGAAGGCTTTTATGATCAGTGTAGATAACACTCTTTGTTCCATAGAAGTAGTGTCTCCACATTTTGAGAGCAAATACCACTGCACCTAACTCCAAATCATGAGTGGTGTAGTTCTTCTCATGGATTTTGAGTTGTCTGGATGCGTATGCAATCACTTTATTTCTCTACATCAAAACGCAACCAAAACCTTGGTTTGATGTGTCACAGAAAACTACAAAATCATCTGCGCCTTCAGGAAGTGCCAGAATTAGGGCATCACACAACATGCCCTTTAATGTCTGAAAGGCGATCTCCTGCTCATCGCCCCACTCAAACTTCTTGTTTTTCTTAGTCAACAGGGTGAGAGATTTTGCAATCTTTAAGAAATTTATGATAAACCGTCTGTAATATCCTGCCAATCCTAAGAATGAATGGATCTCGGTTAGGGTCTTTGGGGGTTTCCAATTTTTCACTGCTTCAATTTTGCTGGGATCCATATGTATACCTTCACTATTCACTACATGACCGAGGAAATGAACCTCTTATAGTCCGAATTTTCACTTCGAAAATTTCCTGAACAATTTCTCCTTTTCAAGCAACTTCAATATCAATTTTAGGTGAACTTCATGCTCCTCTTTGGACTTTGAATAAATCAGGATGTCATCAATAAAGACAATGACAAACTTGTCAAGATACGGCTTACATACACGATTCATAAGGTCAATGAATACCGCGGGAGCATTAGTCAGACCAAAGGGCATGACCGTGAACTCAAAATGTTTGTACCTCGTCCTGAATGTTGTTTTAGGAATATCTTCTTCGCGTATCCTCAACTGATGATAGCCCGATCGAAGGTCTATTTTCGAGAAATACCGTGACCTTTGTAGTTGGTCGAACAGGTCATCGATCCTGGGAAGAGGGTAGCGGTTCTTGATTGTTAGCTTATTTAGCTCTCGATAGTCTATGCACATACGGAAGAACCATCCTTCTTCTTAACAAACGAGACTGGGGCTCCCCAAGGTGAAGAACTAGGTCGTATGAAACCTTTTTCTTGCAGTTCTTTAAGTTGGTTGGATAGTTCTTGCATTTCCGTAGGTGCCAAACGATAAGGTGATTTTGCAATAGGCACAACTCCAGGAATAAGATCTATGCGAAACTCCACTTCGCGATATGGGGGTAAACTCGATAACTCTTCCGGAAACACACCAAGGAACTCACGTACAACAAGGATGTTTTTGAGTTTTAGCTCGTTCACTTTCATGGTCTTCAGCTGTTTTAGGTTTCCTTTGGGACGTTCATGAACTTCTAAAATATCGCCATTATATAACGGAATTTGAACAATTTTCTCATAGCAAACTATCTTAGCTCTCAGCTTTGACAACCAATCCATTCCTACGACCATGTTAAAACTACCATATCTAAAGGGAATCAAATCGATAATAAATGTATGACCTTCTAGCTCAAGTCTATAACCTCGAATAATCTTATTTGTTTCTACTATAACACCGCTAGTTATTTCAATCTCATAACCGAGGCTAATGACACTAGGTTTCATGTTAATCAATGACAAGAATTTGGTAGATATAAAGCTATAATCAGCACCTGAATCAAACAAAACTGTAGCAAAATGATCATTTAGAGAGAATGTACCCGTCACGACGTTCGGGTCTTGTGGGGCTTCAGCAACACCTAAGCCAAAAGCTCTACCCTGTGCTCGATTCCTATTATTCCCCTGGTTGGTATTTCCTTCAATTGCTAGCATCGGGTTTGGGCGATTTCCTCCCAAGGTAGTGGCTCGGTTTATCCTTGGGCAGTTCCTCCTAAAGTGGTTAGGATCCTCACACTCAAAACAAGTTGGCCTTGGTCTTTCATTAGCAGCTCTACCCATGCAGTATCCGGTAAAGTGACCCAGTTGGTTACGTCAACGACACACAGGGCAATTACCAGAATGATAAAAGTTTCATTTTGCACACTTCGGATGTTGACCAGCATACTGACGTTGTCCTTGACCTTGCTCCGGAATAGTCAGAGCAAAGTTCCCTCCAGTTCTTTGTCTCTTATTCCTATCATCCCTTCCTCGGTTCTTGTTCTGGTCATTTGACCTCCTTTTGTTTCCAGCATTTTCCTTCTTCTTGAAAAGTCCATCCTTGATACTCTCGGTGGTCAAACGGTTGGCCATACTCACAGCACCCTGAATTGTAGCAGGTTCAGATGCAGTGACATGTGGCTTGATTTTAAGAGCTAAACCCCGAATGTAGCAGTTGACATGTTGGCTCTCAGGGGTAACCATGTGTGGCACCAACCTTGCTAACTCGTAAAATCTAGCTGTATACCCATCAATGTCTGACCCAACCATCTTGTGGTTCCAAAATTCTGATTCCAACTTCTGAATTTCATCATCAGGACAATATTCTTTTATCAGCAACTTTTTAAAATCTTCCCAAGGATGGGCTATAGCAGCGGCCCGTCCTTGAGTTTGAACAAGGGTATTCCACCAAGTTAAGGCACAGCCTTGCAGCATACTAGCAGCGAATTCAACTTGGCTCTCTACGGGGCACTTGGTGATATGAAGAACATACTCAATGCTTTCAAACCAGGTTAGTAAACCAACTGCACCTTCTGTGCCGAAAAATTCCTTGGCACCAGAATCCCTGAATGTTTTGATACTGCAGCTTGGTGTGACCTCTCTTTGATTTGCTCGGTTTCCTCCGAGGGCTTGAACAAGTTGAGTCAGCAGATTCGGCAATGCGGTGTTAAGTTGTCGGGTTACTTCATTTGCTGTTTCATTGGGAGGATTGGTGTTGTTGGCAGTGTTGCTACGTGTGCTTCTTCCCGCCATAATTCTTAAAGTTAACATAATTTAACTTATTAGAAACTCGACAATCGTGCCTTCAAACAGTTGATATGGCATTTTAAGAACGAATGTTAAAATGATAATCAATCATGAATAGAATGTATTCTACAATTAAAATTCAACCATGTTTAGTATTTACCCAAGTTAGTGGTATACATATGTAGTAAAAGTAACAGTTTTATATAAGAATATCTATATTTTATCTCTCAAACACACACACACTTAATAAACATGATTTCAAATTTTGTAATTTTTATTATATACACAAAAACATATTAAATGTGGTTGCTAGAAAATAGATCAATAGACAATATTTAGTTAACTGTAAAAGGTTTACTGTTTTGTTCGTACCTCATAAATAAAATTTAAGTAATCCGCTCTCATCTCTTATATTCTTGCTCAAACGAGGAGCTAGGTCAAAAATAATGACTATCAATATCCTATTCATAATTTGACACTCTAGAAGTTATGCAATCGATTCAAATAGATCGATTATATCTCTAGCAGAACTTGCTCTCTCGAGAACTCTTATACGCCTAGCTTGGGTTTACATAGAGAACTGGTCTTTAATTGAGATTCTCATCCTGTATCCTTTCACATCCCTTGGAGCGCGGTAGGGCCGCCCGCCTAGGCAGAAAAACCAAAAATGTCATTTTGACGCATCGAGATCCATTTGTCATAGATCACTGTCTACTACAGACCATTTGCCTTTACCTTTTC
Source organism: Tanacetum coccineum (assembly GCA_026074375.1). Lineage (NCBI taxonomy): Eukaryota > Viridiplantae > Streptophyta > Magnoliopsida > Asterales > Asteraceae > Tanacetum > Tanacetum coccineum. The sequence goes on along the minus strand of BQNB010053441.1, from coordinate 7,875 downwards.
CGCTTCATTAGTGAATCTGCCTCAATCTCACAATGCTTGTGCATGACCTCGTCATGATATATATTGGCTCAAGTGATGATACCGAGTCTTCCAATATACACTCTGCTTTACGAGTATCATAGAGCGGACCTCACAGAGTCTCATTCTCTATCCTACGATCGTTCTTTCATTCTCTTTCTGTACAGCATATCCTGTAGTATTCATCCGTGTCGCTACTGCAACTTGAGAGCTATTACATTTCTTCTTCATAGATCACCATGGCCTCCTAGTGACAATCCGGCACATTCTACGTTCTTTCTCGTTTATATCTGAGTATTAAATATAATGTTCATTTTTTTGTTGAGAAGTGAACTCACTTACGAACCTAGAACTTATAGCTTGCATTTGTATTTTTACCCGTTACGATTACAAAGAACCAGGCGAATTCTAACGTTAACATCGACGCTTATATTTTTCAAAATGCCGTTAAAATAATTTTATTACATTCGTTTTATTTTTTGTGTTATGGCGCATATTCGTACTACGTAAAATCTTTACGACAATGTTTTATCATTTTTATTCGTCTGTACTCCACATAAATTATATTTTTCAAAAATTCCCGTATGTTGTAAAACTATTTTTAATTACGTTCGTTTTTTAATCGTGATTCCGCCTTAACTCTACGAATATTTATCGTTGATAACCCGTTAGCCTCAAAACTATCAACCCATCATTTATACCCGAAAACATAAAAATTATTATTAATAAAAAATAATCAATTGTGGTAATGACACCACATTAGGGTGGTGTGGCACATTATGATTCCATTTCAAGACACTTGCTGAAGATAAGTTTAATTCTTGCATGATCAAGAAATATATAAAACCACTTGCACACATTATCTTCCTCATTTGGCATTGATAAAATTAGAACATCTCTTGTTGCTCCTCTTCTCTTGCCTCCCAAAATAAGCACCAAAAACACCAGCATCATTCAAAATTCCTAGCTCCAAATCTAAAAACCTTGAAAAAAAGATTAAACCTTCCAATGTGTGTGCACCCTCTTAATCCTTAAAACTCCAACAATAAACACTTTCAATAAGGCTAGGGCTGAATAATGCACGTTTTTCAATAGAGTTATTGCATGAAGAAATGATGATGCACTAGAGGTAGTGGTGAAGATCACGCTGACGATTTAAGCTTTGCTCTTGTTTGATCATAGTCTCTATCTACGCGTGACTTGATGTGTAACACACACTCATTCAGTGCGGCATTATTCAGATTTATAGTGATTACTTCTGCTTGCTCTTCACGATATACTTTATATCATTCCAGATAATAATTGCTCAATGTCTAATATATGATGTATCAAGAGGTCTAATGGTTCCATGCATGCATATAACCAGATTAAAAATTGGCTTAATCAACTATTTGTCTGTAACCTACTATTAAATCACAAAAATTTATGGGCTGATGTAACCAGTAAGTTCTACTATATTATAACTAACTCTCAGTTTATTTGCAACACTCTATTTGTATATGTCACCGTGATACAAGTGTCTCATGACGATGATTCAATACTATATGAGAGAGACCTACCACCTGTAGTAATGACAACTTATATTTCAGTAAGCTCTTAGTACTGCAACCATCTACTAACACCAGTGACTCGATACCTTGCTCTATAGATGGTGATGCGCTGAGAAAAGGCATACTCACGTACTGAGTTTGTAAAATGTTTATAACTATGAGACCTAATAATATCAAGTAGGTTCTGAACCAGTTGGATGGGACAAAAACCAACTCCTGTATGGTTTGTAAATGCATCAAAAATGAGTAAGTGAATTCAGTCCGATATGTGTAACTTGACCTTTTTATAAAAGAAACTCCTATGTAAATGTTTGACTAAAAGATTACTAAATGAGTCAAATCTGTAAAGTGGACTTAAATAAGAACCAGCATAAAATATATAAATTAATACCATTACGGTTTATAAATTATGACAATATTTCGTAACATAAATATATACAAAATTTACTACTACCCCGAGCACTAAACTATGTAAAGTGATCCGTCTAATTCATACATATAAATCGTAATAATAAGAAATGAGCTTGAGAATTCTATAGTTCCTGTGCTACCAAAACCCTAATTTGATGAAATGAGGGTAGAAAGTCCTTTGCTAATTCCTTTTGGCTATAATAAGAATGGTCCATCAAGACTCAAAATTACCCCTCGATCTTTCATCCCTCTAGTAGAGATTCTTAGCCTTCTTTTTAGAAACGTGAGCTCTCACAAAGCAAGTCCATTACTTAATGTTTACACAACAATACACATTCTATTTGACTTAGCTTTAGTCCCTAAAGCCTGGTCTGTCCATCCACTCGGTTAAGTAAGTGGAGATTTACTTAGTTCTTGGTCCCTATTTAGCACTAATTGCTCCTGTTTCTGAGAGCAAAGAAAATTGTTTCAGTTAGGTTCTTTACTAATCAATAATAGTATAGTAAGTATTTCCGTCGGGTTAAGAAATTCACTTTTAACCAAAATGATATCTCGAAAACCTCCCGGGTCGTTTATTCCCCAACGAAGTGTGAATTGAAAATCAGTTAAGTCCGTGATCGCGTGTTTTGAATGATTTGAAAGGATTTTGATTTAGGTATCTATAACTACTAATTAAAAACTACAATTAAAATAATCAACTAAAAAGCAATTAATGCACTAAACAATTAACGGGATTAAATAAAACGCGACAAATAAGCAAATAAGGCTAAATTAATTCTTAAAAAATGCAAACTAAATTTCTAAACTTAAAATAAGACAAAAGAAAATTTTAGGAAAAAGAAAATTATTTTTTTGATAATTTTTGAATTTATTATGAATTAAAATCTAATTTAATCTAATTAAATCCTAGAAAATAGCAAATTAAGTCCTAAAAATTCTAAAAATGATTTTTAAACTTAGAAAAGTCTAAGATATGATAAAAACTCAGAAAACTATTTTTAAATATTTTTTATAATAAAATCCTTTTTGTTTTCTCCTCTTTTATCGTGGCGTTCTTTCATTTTTCGTTATTGTGTGCCTTTTGGTGCTTTGCTTTTGTTTTCTAGCCATGTCTTGTCGTTGAATACTTGCTTGCCGTGTGTTTCTGTTCTTCCGTTCTTCTACTATCTAGTTATCTTTTCACTACCAATCTCTCGGAATAAATACACACACAACAAACTCAAAAAAAAAAACAAGAAGCCCAAAAAATTATAAATAAAACGCTAAAAATTAAGTACGTATCTTTTAGTCGTTCTTACGCCTCATACATTTTTTCTTTTTTCTTAGCCCCCCTTATCGCCAAACCATGAGTCTCTTAACCCAATGTACAACAGTCACGAAGCATCACATAACAATGCGCAGAACTATAAGATAATCTTAAAAGATCTACAAACACAGTATATTATGTTTCATGCAAATGCGTACACTAGTCTAAAATAATAATGCTAACTTCTTTCTACACAATACTAAAAAGCGATTGTTTGTTTATTTTAAAAGTTATTTTATATGTTTTTTTTTATTGATGTTATAAAATTAAAACCTTTGAAAAATCTAGATATAAACTAATCTAGGGAAAAATAATGAAAAATTCAGGCAAATTCCCTTGGTGCTGAGCAGGTAACCAAGGATAAATAAGAAACCAAACTAATTGCTAATAAATAAGCCCTAAGAATAACCCTAAAAGCACTATCGGCTTAGATTTTATAAATGGCTCTAAATGTGGTTATATAATAAATGAAAGTTCTAGTGACGGATGACTATTGGTAGCATGATGGTTAAGGCATATGTGTTGTGTGAGGGAGGTTGTGGGTTCAAGTCCCAGGCTTGCCTTTTTTTTACTTTTTTTTATTTTCCAAAACTAAAAGCTCAAAATTGTAGAGGGCACTTTTTAAGCATTTTTAATGAAGGCACCTTAAGCTCTAAGTCAATAATAAGCTAAAAATCAGCTTATGAAGCTGCTATTACAGAAAGTTGGGTTTTAAAGACCAAAAAGCTAGTTTTCATTCAAAAGCTTGCACACTACTCATTATAAGCTCAAATTTAAAAATAAAAGCTGTCCTAATTAGCTTATGATACCTAGAAGCTAAGACTAATAAGCTAACTTAACTAATATTACTTAAGGCTATCTGAATTTGAAGATTAAAATGGCTAACTCAGAAATGAACTCTTAAAGCTCAAAAATAAGATAAGCTAAAATGCACATTAAGCTAAAACAGAAACTGAGCTTTTAACAACTTAACTACCTACTTATAAACTATTGATTCAAATCATAAAAACAAGTACTAAAAGCTAGAAATCAAAATTTAAAAGCTAACTAAGAGTTACTACTGGTTTTGGCTTTTTGAGGTTTTATATGAAATTCTAAAGCTAAATTACTCTATGAAATAAGCTAAGATATGAAAAACAAGCTTAAATCTAACATTACTTATATGTTAACTAAAAGCTAATTGAATTTTAGATCTTAAATCCTACAAACACTAGTCTAACTGAAGATAAAAAGTCAGCAGTAGTAACTGATGTTACTACTGCTGATGCAATTGACAAAGGCACAAATCAAGTATGCAGGTTACCTAATTGGTAAATCCTGCACTAGTTACACTCAAAGAGTGTAAATGAATACCTAGCAAACAAAATCCAAGCCTAGGAAGGCTTGGATCAAATTTTATCAATCAAAGAAAAGAGGGAAAACTCCCCTGGTGCAGGAAAGTAGAAAGAGTACCTCACAAACTTTTTAAGCTTAAGCTAACCTAGCAAACCATTTTAAAACTTAATCAAATATGAAATTTAAACTGACCTAAGTGAAAACTCAAAATAACTTTGACTATAGAAGGTCAAACTTGGCTAATCCAAACACCCCTTTAACTTTGACAGATTTCATTTAGGCTTATGAAATTAAAATCCAATTGACAAACCCTTATTACCAGATATGAAGTAGCTTATAACAGGCTTAACAAACATTAATCAACAACTAATTAAGCTAAATTCACAGATCTGCAACTATGCCAACTATTTTTTTGGTTTTTATGATATTATGACAATTTAATGAAATACTAAGATTTAAGCTATACTAATTAAAGACAGATGGTAGGACATGATTTATAAGCACAAGTTAACAATAATAAGCACAAATAAGCTAGATAATAAACAGATTAAGCAATTAATAAGCAACTAAGCAATTTTAAGCTAGAAAATTAAGACAAGGAAATTAAATGAGAACTTACAAACTGCCTTAGCAAAACAAAGGCACAATTGCTCAAATGAGCTTATCTACTAGCTCTAGCTTATCCTTATGGATAAGCTAGTAAAAGTCCATATGAGTTCTTCCTTTGTAAACTCATCTTCCAAAAGCTCACAATCCAATCAAGCAAAGGTATTAAGCTTAACTGATTTTAGAGTTTAAGTAAATTAGGGGCTGAATTGAGCTCTATCACAAGCTTAGAGACTTGTGAGAGCTTATGGAATAGTAGCAGCTTATGAGTAGAAAACAACTTATGAAAACTGAAATAAGGATTTTATTAAAACTCAAATTGGATTACAATGCCTTAAAAACTGAAAGTTACAAATTACTAAAAGATAAAATTACATTTGAAGATAAAATTGCATAAGCTACAACTAAATTAAGCTAAATTTCTAAAAGCTAAACTAGATCCTGTGTGTGTGAGAGTGTGCTCGTATTTATAGCCACCAGGGAAGCTTCTAGGTCTAAATTCAGTTACACCTCCTCTCAATCTTGTCCGTACATTCCTTCAATCATTGGATCAACACTTAGGGCCGTTGGATCAAATAGCTCGTGCTTCTTTTGAGAGTATATCAGGTGTAAAATCTAATTCTCTTTGTGTTTCTTTCATGATCTACGTGGCATCCTTTGTTGGGTATCAACCAATGAGAGCATTTGGTGATGTAAACTTCTGCCCATGTGTACTTTGCCCCTTGAATTGTCCTTTATATCCTTCAATTGGTAAAAGCCCTTTGATTTGACTGAGAGGATAAATTGGGGAAGGAGATGAACAGTAAAACTGTTTCTCCCGCCCAATTTTTAACTGAAAGGGGTGTATGTTTGACTCGGTTATTGGGTGGGTTTGACTTGGGTTTATTAAAACGAAATTGGGCCATGGGTGATGGAAATGGGATAAGGGTAACCGGGTTTTGGTTTTATAAAGAGTTAACGGGTGTTAGGTTTTACACTAACGACCGTTAGTGTAATTTAGGGTTTGTTTTATAATTTGGTATTTTTTAGGGACTGCTTTTGGAATTTTGGATTTTGTCTTGTTGTGACTTTGACCAAGGGTTGACTGAGGGTTGACTTGATAGCATTCTCCCGGCTCTTTGTGTGCTCTTCCGTTCTTGTGTTCGTGTTTGCCCGGTTTTAACCGTTTTCTTGTGGTTTTTGCTTTATCCGTACATGCACATACAAAACACAAAAACAAGCATATCTTTGCCATTTTTATTATGTTTTTGGTCTTTATTGGGTTTATTTTGATATAAAATGGATATGTGTTTTCACACATATCAAAATTCCCCAAACTAAGCGATTGCGTGTCCTCACGCAATATTACATGCTTTATAACCAAATACCTCGAAACTTCCCCAAACTAAACCTTTGAAAAGTAGCAAAGATTTTCGTGGAGAAAGTTAAGAAATCACAAGTTATAAAACACCCCTATTTTCGATTTTCTAAAACTTTTCATTTTTAAATTTTTTTTTATAATATTATTTCGACTTTCGTCCTTTTCATAACTGTTAGGGATCATAGAACAAGATGCATTTCGAATCCGAGAATGCCCCAAAAAAAATAAATTCATCGTTCCTGACTTTTCACTTATCCAAACCAAGCTTAAAACAAAATCACAGCAAAATATCAGTAATGATGCTAACACTACTCATATTTGCAACTTGTGAACTTTTTACTCCCTACATTTATTATATCTTAAGTGAGTGTGCTATCTTGAATTTCAACCATGGATCAACTTTTTGCAACATACTATGCTTTACGTTCCACCTAAGAATAATGAGTTTAAAGGCGAGATCATCCCATGTAGCGACTTTCGTCTCGGCACATCCCAACCTTGCGGCTAAGTGACCAGGCTTTTGACACCCCACAGAGACTAGTATCGGGACTCACGGACCTTAGGTTTCAAAAACTCTTAGGTTTCCCGAATATAGCTTATAAAATAGAATAGTCAAAGTGCAAAAGCATATTTGAATTTAACAAAAAGAAGTCAATTTATTAATTTAAACTTAATTATCTAGACATTTATGCAATTATAACCCTCGACCTTTTAGAAGGCTGCAACATCGGTTGTGAGCCGGCAAGAGGTAGTAAACTTTTATCAACCCACAGCTTTTATTATTATATTTATTTTTTTTATCATTTTATCATTTTTTTAAAAGACTTCTTTTTGAAAAATTCAAGTATAAATTTGAACTAAGACTAAATTTTTTGCTATATATTACACAAAAATTAAAAACAGCACGTATATTAATCCGGTTAAGAGCTTATGGGAGAAAAAGCAACAAGTTACATACATGAGCTTTTAAGATTTCCAACTAATCTTTGTTTAGCATCCTCTCATACTTCACTCTATCATTTTTCGTTCTTCGCAAAAATCGCGAACGCTTAGCCTAAAAGTTAAAGAGCAAGCTAGACCTCAACACGCTCGATCAGGTCAAAATTTATTCCTATTCTTACCCAGCAAGAAAGTCAAAATTGTGAAAAAAATACTTATTTTATTTTTGAAAATTTTAAAATTTTTCATATTTTTGAAAATTTTTGTGGGAAAATGGGGTACGTGAGAACAAAACAATAAGTAGGTAACATCAAATCGATAGATTCCCTCCCCAAACTAAAACGAAACAT